>JAOBAT010071968.1:0-19368 GCA_026413305.1 Hydrozoanthus tunicans | reverse complement strand
GTGCTTCGGTTGAGTTACCACTATCAACCTTCTGTTTAAAATGAAACTTTTCTGCTGATGTTTGTTCTTTAGAACTTGAAGATTTTTTAAAAGCTGTACCATCTTCAGACGATGTTATAAAGCTTGTATTATCACTTGAGGAAAACTGACTGCCACCATTTGGTAAAAGAGACTCCGCAGAGCACATTTTTGTTTTAGATTTTTCTATTTGTGTTGTATTTTCGTCATCAGGTAGTTCAGTTATCGAGGAAAGCTCTTCACTGCCATTTGTTTTGACGTTTTCTAAATTGTTGCCACGAATGAGAGCTTTCCTTATTGACGCAGGGTCTCCAAGCTCCACAAGCTCAGTTGGAAGACTAAACGACTTTCGAGCTGCAATGGTTTCAATAAATGGAGTACGTTCCTCAACAGTTTCGTTTTTAGGTATCAGGATGGAGTCACCACGCCTTTTTCTTGTTTCTCTCCCCTCTAATGATAAATGGCGCACTCTCAGAATTCTCTGAAACAACGAAAAAGAAGGACGAGATTTTTTTTCTTTCATAAAACGTTGCTCCGTCTGAGTTTGTGCATCGACACAACAGCTTCCTGCTTGCACAGATTTGTCATTGTGGTCCATTTCTATTACAAACACATTCTGTGAGTTGCCCATACTTTCGAGGTGTGTGCGGCTTCCTTCTCTATTTCTTCTACGGTCCAAACTAGCGTTTAGCACATACAACATATTTCGTTTTCTGAAAACTTTATGATTATTTAGATCTGGTCGCAATAGTACTATGTAAACTTTAGGCCCAAAAACAAAGAGTAAGATGCATACATTTGATATGTTTATTGCTAGAGAAGTGAAAACGATTCTATCTGAGTTTCCTAAAGGGTTTAGAAAGTATCCGATAGTAGCTAAGACCCATACTAAGTCAAAAGTAAACATAGCGAAGGTAACATACTTTGCACTGTTGTAGTTCTGTGGTAAGTGACGAGACTTATAAGCAAGAACAGTGCAAACGAGGCTTAGGAAGACAATGAGGCCGCCAGAAACAAAAAACCAACCATTGTCAATGAAACAACTGACATGGCGTTCCCTATTTAATGTTGTTGTCTTTACTGTCGGAGCTTGCAGGTACATCCAAAGTGAGCAAAACACCAACTGCCCAAAACAAATTGAGAGAACTAGTCCAAGCTGCACCTTTTTCAAGATGAGACGCGTTTGATAATGCTTTCCGGTGTACCTGAAAATGAGAATCGTGCGATTGATTTTGACTAGAATAAGTGACAATATTAGTGCAAAGAAAATGGCAAAGAGGCATTCCGCGATTGTGCACTTGAGGATTGTCGGTTGCGATCCAGTTTTAGTGAAAGGTATTAAAAACGCAACAGCAATGCAAAATAACAAAGCTAAACTGAACTCAAAGTCACTAGCTTTGATGACCGGAGTTGTTTTGTTCTTGATGAATATTGCCAAGGTCAAAACAGCGGCCACGAAACCAATGAGGGACATTATGTAGATAAGTATATTCCAAGGGTTAGCCGCAAACACGTAGGTCAGCGGGAGATAGATGCATTTTGTGTGCCTAGAACCGTGGACATGGAAGTTGGGACACTTATAGCATTTCTCAGACATAGACATATTATTGTACTCGTTAGGAGGACAAGCAATGCATTCCCAACAACACGAGTCGACAGTTTTATACCGAACGTATGTTCCAACCTTACATTGCCGGCCACATGTTGATGGGGGCACTGTTTCATTTAACTGGCCCCACAAAGTCAAGCCATCGTCGATTTTTATTGTCTCTGATGCTAAATTATAACTTCCTACTTTAACCTTTTGAAGTTTTAACTGATTGGTTGTGTTGACGACGTAGGTGTTCGTAATCTCGTACAACCCTCCTGCATCTCCTTTTTCATCAATGATTAAAGTGCGGTTGAACATCTTCATAGTCGTGTTAAACAGGTACTTCTTTAACGCTCCGGGGTAAATCGATCTGATGCATCCTTCTTTGGAATTGAAGGTACTACAAAATTTTTTTATAGCATGTGCTACTAAATATACACTTTCTACTACATCTCCACTCCTTTGGAAGGCATAAGGGTGCTCTTTTGCCTCAAATTTGGAACATGATTTACTTCCCGAAGTAAGCAATGCTCTATTTTTACGTTTAAGCTCATTGAGCCACTTACCAAGTGATCGAGGTTCAAAGGTTGACAGATTAGCACAGAGTCGGTCCTGGAAGTATTTGTTAAAGTCAGGGATATGTTTAACCTCATTTGAAGTTCCAAGCATATTACGTATAGAAAATTTTCTCATGACATCGGTGGATTGTGACCACGAATCGCTTGCTATCCAGATTTTCTCTGTCATGTTAGCATTTTTTGCTGCCTGTAGAATCTTGTCTAGAGTTTCACGCAAGCAGAACACAATAACAACTTTAGGATTTTCTTTGCCTCTGCTGCTTAAAACCTTTACTAATTTTTTTTCAACATCTTTGTTTTGACTATAGAATGGTACAATCAGATTTTGCGGTATGCAAACTCCCAGTTTTTTGGCGCTTCGTCTAAATGTCTCCCGCATTGACCTTGAGTAGCTATCATCGGAAGAGACTAGCATTACAGTTTTCCAACCAAAATGAATCAGAATTTCTATTATAGCCTTCGCCTGGGAGCTGTCAGGAGGAACAGTCCTCAGAAACGTACTATAAAGTCGCTTTTCACTTAGTTCTTTTGACGTAGAAGAGAAGCCAATTTGAGGAATATCATACAGGCTTAAAATGTTATTGACACTTATTGAAAGCCTGCTGGTCGCTGCCCCGATAACAGCAATTAAATTACAAGCCTTCTTCTTGATAGCCTGTTGCTGCCTCTCTGTAACATTCTTAAGTTTTTTCATTTTCCCTGCGCTGTGACTTGAGACTTTTTGTTTCTTTCTTTTTCCAACAAACTCAAGAGCAGATCTTTTTGCCCGGTTGATATTATAGCAAGAGTCTTTGATATAAAACCCAAGGGTTATGTTGTACGGTAAAACATTTTCCTCGTTGACTTGATTAACTGCATAGATCATGGACTCCACCCCTACTACTCCTGCGGCAAATATCTGGTCACACGTACCGAATATTGAACTTTCTTTTTTTAAAGCATTGCTTTTGTGAACTGGGATCAGAACCCCAAGAACTAGATCACCGGGTCTGTAAGCTTCATCATTTTCCTTTGATACCGACACTCTAGACACTAGACATACGTAGAATAGAGCATAGAAACTTGGAAGTCCTTTAAATGCAACATTTCGCGGTAGGAACATTGTTGCCTCCTCTCGGATGTTGACCAACGAAACTGACTCTTAAATCTCTCAGCTCGTGATAAATGACTGAAACAACATTATACTTCTGGCACAGAATACCTGAATTGTTAATACAGCTGGGCTCTACCACTCCCCCGTGGGAACTTGTCAGATAAAACATGACCTTAACAATATTGTCTATTTATAACATATTCAACAAAAATGGCAGCCGGAATTTTTTTAAATGCATTTTTTATTCGAAACAATAAAACTTAACAAGCTTTAATATGCTGTAATAACGAATGACATTCATTTTGAGTAGTGTTTAAATTAACTGAATATCTTGGCTAACGTAGTCCAATGCAATAGACCTTTGATGCGAATCTTGCTTAATCAAATCTGTTTTAGAAACAGAACGTTTGCTGATCGTTCCAAAAAGGCGGATGTCTTACAATTAAAAGTGCGTACTGGCGAGTTACTGACCCACACGATTACAAAACCTAAGCTAAGGTAGAAATATTAGGATTTATATCGACAAAGGCACCACTAACTAGCGTGAATTTTTTAAGAACTAATATACTACTCCTTCTTGGGTCGGGGTTATCAATATTAAAAAGAAAACCGACATGACCTGAACAACATTTTGTATTTAAATATATTTAAAGAACTTGACTGCCGGAAATTTTTAAATGCATCTTTAAAAAAAGAACAATAAAACTTTACTGGCTTAATAGATTGTTTTGATAAAGAATAACATGACTTATGTTTAAATTAACTGAGCATCTTGTCACCTTAGCCGGCTAATGTAACCCGATAAGTATTTAAAGTTTTTTTATGACGATAATCTTAGTCAACCAAAGCTGTTTTAGAATGTTTATTAGCTGTTCCAAAAAGACATCTTAAAAGTACTGCCGAGTTAATCAAAACGATTTTCAAACGAAGTGAAGTGTTCGACACTATCGAATAATGTCCTATTGACTGGCATGAGGTTATGATGAACTGCTGACTTAATAGACATCTGTAATATCGTTTAAGTTCATATATAACAGCGCTTAAAAACATCTTCACACGTCAAAAAATCTCAAGTGCTGTTAAAATATAAGCATGCCAAACACAGACGATAAGAGATAAAGTATCTGGTTCAGTCAATACTCGTGAAACACGCAAAGACATAAAGAAAAGAAACACCGTAGCTCCAAAGCATTGTTTGGCAAGAATACTAGCATTAGGAGGGTTTTAAACTTTAAAGTCAGTAGTAAATGCTACGGTTAATTGCGATGCTGCTATATAGTGGTTGATTTCCTCCTTCTACCTAGGGTGCCAATACTACTATCCTATAAACTATATGACCGCTCGAACTGAAGACACCTTACCGATAAGTATAATGGTGTTTAGTTATTGCGCCCATGAAAATTAATAACAACCAATAAAGTCTTTAAATGTATCTGGTACCTTTATTGAAAAACAAATTAAGCCAACGGGGTTTCGTGTGAGGTCGAGGCATCTAAAGACTGATTACAATGTATTTTATCGTGAAACGCATTAATTCTTCTTAAGACACTAACCATTCTGTTCTTGAAGAAAAACATGAAGAAGATGAAGAGCGCAAAAGCAAAAATTCGATTGAAGCCTATTATAACTACCTTAAGTCATTTTTGATATCATCTAGCAGCAACTTTAGGCCTCAATTGAGTTGAATTTTTTTAATTTTGCAAACTGCTTCCGAAGGACAGCATCAAATATATACCGGCGATCGACCTCGGCAATCACACTTTTTACCAATTTAAAATTGAGCCAAACCCACACACAAAAAAGTTAAATGCTGTAACATCCACACGAATTCTCATTAACACCAACAAAAGATGGTCAACAAGAAAAGTTTGCAGTCGGTTCCCTCAGGCATTTTCCCGTCTGTGATAAAATTAATTAAACTTAAAGCAAATGTCAAATAAATCAGGGTGGGTGAACCGGGTACGGCACGACTGATTTCAATTCTCGCCTTTCCGCTTTCGTAGATTTTGAGCTGAACTGGTTTATTTTCATTTTTCAAGATGTTTCTCAAGCTAAGGGACAGAAACTGATTTCTTTTACTTTGTTTGTTTTCGGTCCGCTGGTTAACATGTCGGTTAAGTTTTTAGAATTGGTTTTCACCTTAGTATTTTTTCATCCCACAGTAATTAATTATGTCCAGAATAATCAATCAGCAAATTTTCAGGCCTTAGGCTAAAGTTTAACGCAGCATCAGCAAGCAAATGAAGAGATTCAAGGCTGCTCCGTATTACCCACTTCGAGTAGCGAGTAGCGGGTCACTTCTGCCACTCAGGATAGAAGATCTGACTTTGGAACAACTAAGTTTATTTGGGACGATGTCGTTGGCTCCCAGCCATATTCTTCGATTTTCCATGGAGGTTAAAATGATCACTGCGCTTGCGAGTGCACTTGTTTACGGAGAATCACTTTCACAGCGTATTATACGCACGTTCGCCTGGGTCACGTTGCAACTCGAAGTTCACAAACATAGTAAGCCTAAGCTTGAACTCGCAGGGTTGATTATAATTAAAGAACAGACGAAAAGTCACTCAATTTGAAATCGAGGATTTGAATAATTTTGCCTTCGGTAAATAGCACTGATCTTGTTAAACCCGGCTTATATATATGTGTCACGGAAAAATACTGAAAAACAAAGAAAATGCTACAAGTTCAGTTTTGTAAAAATGATAATAATGATTGATAATAATAAATGATATAACTGATCATGAGAACAAGATGACAGATTAACGCTAAAGGAGTGTCGATTATTGACAGCATATTGTTTAATTGTACGCTTTTTCAGCAGAGACTTTGTTCGTACCAATTTTGTTCTTGTTCAGTTAGTCACTGTAACCGCGCATTATCAGTTGGTGTTTGAAAATGCTTATTTACCTGATACAACGGCCAAACTTTCTGAGTTTTACTGATAGTATGAAGGTCAACTAATATGAAAGTATTGCAGAAAACTTGATCTGTTTTCTTAATTTTAGAGTCTTTCAACACAAACTTTGACCTCTTGTAAGAAAGGTTTAGTGAAAACTACAAATACTTACAGTAAACCATGCAATGGAGGGAAAGAGGAAATACGAAATACAAATGAAAGGGTGGGTGTGGAGTTGGGATGTAGACATCGATAGAAGAAAGTCCTCCGTTCGAGGTTCGGATTGGAAAGCAAACAGTGAAGCCGCGAGAACGATCGGTGAGCAAAGCATGAAAGCCCATGGGGAGATAAATAATAACATAAATATAAATAAGAATATAAATATAGGGAAATAGTTTTTATAAAAGAAACCAGATAACGAACTCTGTAAATATTTTGCTTGTTTGACTCAGATCTGAAAAAGAAAGGTAGCCCTTCTTTTGGCCAACATGAATGGTGTCCCTATTTGGGTGTATTTTGCACGTTAGTAGCACCCTAGCTTTAGGGCTACCCAACCGGCATGCAAGGGCTAGCCCCAGTTTGTTCAGTGTATGCAAATACTTGCCAAGCTTTCTTTATCCGTAGCGTGGTGGCAAACCAAGGATTAAGAAGATGTCGTGCCCATTATACAACCAAAGTGAGGTGCAAGTTGCGCATTTGGTTGTCCTGTGAGATGCTAGGTACATAAGGTTCAAGGTGTACATTCAATGAGATGTTAAATGTCTGTTTGGCTGTCTAATGAGATGATAGTTACCCGTTTGGTTGTCCATAGAGATACCGCTAGTTGTCCATTGGTCGGCCAATGAGATGCTAGTTGCCATTTGATTGTCCAACGAGATGCTATGTACCCATTGATTGTCCATTGAGAAGCAAGGTGCCAACTTGGTTCTCCAATAAGGTGTAAAATTCGCGTTTAATTTTCTAAAAAGATGCTAGGTGCCCGTTTGGTTGTCACTTGAGATGCTCGGTACCTTTTGGCTGTCCAACGTGATGTTTAAAGCCTGTTTAAACCGACAACGTTTTGTGGTGCATCATCATTTTTCCACCAACTACCCCAACAATCGGGCGTAAAGTGTAAAAAAAAGTTATTTATGGTGCAAAACGGTCTGGCTACCTTCAATGTTTGAGAAAATGTTCGTTCAAGGTTTCCAACGAAGCGAGCTTAAGATCAAAGCCGTTCACTCTTTAAAGAGGAACTGAACCATAGAACTAACCTTTGTCAAACAAAATCTTTAACTGAGTGTGAAAACGGTATAAAAAAGAATTCCTCGTACCGCGCTGACTTTCCGAGAAAACCGAGTTTAAAACAAGTTACTTAGCGCATTGTACCGTCGGCTCAGAAATAGGGGTTATGTGGCGAGAGAGTGAGGCTATGACGTCAGATATGCGTAAGAGTTGGCTTGGACTGAAAAAATTCTTCATTGGAGTGAGATATCACACACAACGTAAGTTGTAACTTTCACTCTTGACTGTGTACGAACTTATGACAACAAAAACAGTTCAAGCGCTCGCTTGTTCCCCATAACCTACGTCACATGTTACCTTCGTTTACCGCTGACAAGTCGATAAGCGCCCACGCTCAATGACCACAAACGAACCGAAACACGCACATACAAACTAGAATTTCTCGGAAAAAAAAATCAGTGCGACACAAGAAAAAAAACTTTTAGATATGTCCTCAACACCATGAAGGATTTGATTTAAAAAAAGTTGAGTTTAGAGTTCAGTTCCCCTTTCAGTTACTCAATGATCACAAAAGATATTAGAAGGAAAATCTTATGCTGGTACGAAAACGTTGCTAATTTGGTGGATTTTTGTTAAAAGTTTCACTTAAACCCTGCAGTTGTATTGGCACAAGGAATTCCTCTTGTTTTGTTGATGCTGCAGTAAAAGAGGCAGAGCAAAATGTTATGAAGAAAATTCCCCACTGAACTATGATCCTAGCATAAAAATTCTGCAGTTTCCCTTGTTTTTTAAAAGTACTTATCTGATCATGGCACATTTGGTGCGCGCTCACGCAAATTACCGCTGCTCTCAATCCCTGAAGACGCAATCCTTAAGGCATCTTTCGCCACCTTCAGATAATGTGGAATATATTCATGACACTGTACTTTACATCATCTTAATGATATTCTCGTCGCGTACACAGACGTCGCCAGGTGACAATCGATTTTTTTTTCTAAAGTTGTTGTATAAAATTGCCGAAAGGGGTATTTTGTATACCACTTTTGCCGGCCAAGAAGTGTTACTAAACACGTTAACGGTCAAAGCCAAAATTAACTAACCAGAATTTATTCGCATTCGTCGAAGATTTTTCGGCACTCCGGTAAAACATTTAAACTTTTACAAAACAAAACAACAAGCTAGTTCTAGTTGCTTTTGCATCTAATTTCAAAATACTTCAAATCAGTCTGTCCCGGCTAATTTTTTCCAACACAAACTTTAGTATTCATCAAAACAGAGAGTTTTCTTCTTAATTCCATATAAGAACATTAGTCCTTTTTTTACCATTAAAAACATTGAATTGACTCAGTGGGACACAGCAAGTTAAAGAGAGAGAGTCCACATTTACTGACAATGGGTCATGGGACAATGTTCTATTTTTTTACTGAACTATTTCTGATTCATCCTACAGACTTGAGACGCTAACAAAAGAAAAATAACACCAATTCTGCCACGACGTACCATGCGGAGGAAAAAATTTTGCCTTCTAAAAATAATATTTAATTGCTTTGCAAAACGATTTAGTCATAAGCACTTATGTAAAACTCGCCTATTTTCTTGTTATTCCAAGCAGGCGGTTAGTTTGCCGCCAAACGGATGTAAATGGACGCTTTGTGGTTCTCACCGCCAGACAACTGTCTCTGCGGCATGTTTTGCCCTTTTACAAAAAAATTCAACAAACTTATTATGTTGAATTTGCTCAACTATTTTGCATAGTGTTAAGTAAATCTCTCTTAAGTTTGCTATCTATCTTTTTAGTTACTATCATAATTTAACAGGTTGCTGATTGTCGGCAACTGACATAAAAAATAAAGCATTAATATACACCACTTGTACTCGTTTAAAGGTTTCGCTAAAACAAAACTATTTCTGTACTCTAATGATGAGTTGTAGTTGGAGCTATATCAATTAGCCGGCGCCTTAAAGAAGACTCCTGCGTTTTTAGAAAATTCGGAACTTGTTCGTAGGCTAAATTTTCAATTTCACCCGAGGCCAGTCTAACGATGCAATTAGTATTCAAGGAGACGATAGTGCACGGACAGTTGCCGAGAACGATGTATGCAAAACAAAATTTTAGTAATGAGTGAGACTTTAAACGCTTTACAGAAGGCGCCAAAGGATCAACTTTTCTTTGGAACTCTTCTCACTTTTTGAGCCAACGAAAAAGTGACTTATGAGCGAGAAGACTTTGTTTTTGTTATTTGTGAACCTTGATTGTCAGTTAAGAAAATGACAATGAAGTTGGTTTATATATTTACACATGCTATTGCAGAGTTAACAACGCCGGTTTGCTTGAAAATTTTTGCGATAAACTTTTTCTTATTTGTGCGTTTTCCTTGTTCCTGTTTTTCCTTTTCCATTACAGAAAACAATAAGATTCGAGTGGCCTTGGTAAAGCGTAAAACTCGTGCCGTCGGCCAGAGATAATAATTATTCAGCGGTAATTCCGCTTTCGATTCAGTTTTATCCAATCTCTTTCGCGCACTGATAATTGCTTTGTTAACAACCTCACAGCCGCTAATTGCCTTCACAGCTACAAATTTGGGAAGCTGTGTCTACTTTCCGCAACCGTAAAAGTTACATGACAAAATGCTGCTCCACAGAAACTATTTTATAGCTGTGATAATCCTCCTCCAATGCTGTTCACTTGCTAGAGGTTTGTGGGTTTTAACTGTATTGACTTACTTGCTTTAAAAAATTTTTTTTTTTTAATTGTAGTTGATAGCTTGTTCAAGGTGTAGAGAAGACCCCCTCCTCCCCTTTGTGACGGATTTCTCCTTTTTTGTTTCTTTTCTCCCTTTTTTTACCCGCGATTCGTGTACAAAACTGGCACCGCACACCTTTGGAGTAGTAGCCTGCATCAAATGGACTAAAAACTGACATAAACAAATACTGCAAATTAGCCGCGACACTTCCCCTATCGGGCTTCGAGCTTTTTAACAGGTCCACGCTATCTTTTTTTTCATTAGAATCGGTTAAAATGCTTAGGTTTTCAGTTCTGACGAAAGCAGATAAAATTAGCAGTAACTATTCTGAAGATATATCTTTTTAAAGGACTCGTGTGTTTGCTACACGTAATTTCTAGAAACTTTCTAATGCAGTTTTTCGGTGATTGTTTTGTCAAACAAATGGTTTAAGCGCAAAGATCATGCAAAATAAGGTGACTTGAAGTTTTCTGGCGCCAAAAACCTGTCATCAAGGAGACTGGAGAAGGACATACACGAGGAAAACAATAGATGCTGCGTGTATCAATAACTAAATTATGCTTTTGTTGTCTATATAAAAAAACTTTTTTTTTTTCTTAAAGTTTTTTTTAACAAATTTTGCTAGCCATCGTACACAATCACCATTAAACTACCACACTAATGGCTTTTTATTACGATTTAAAAGAATAAAGATTACAAAGCTTTTACTGCTTCGCTTTCGGAATAACGCCGAGTGACATAAAACCCCGCCAGCCAATCAGCAATCGGTTTTCAAATTACCCACAAGCTCAATATACTTGTGAGACAGTATTAGAAGTTTGGCGTCCGTTTAACCACCTGGTACTATTATTTGAAATAAGGGACTTTTTTCATCCATTAATATTCTTGTTGTTTGTAAAGTTAACGGAAATCAGCTATTGTACAAATTATGACTTTAGACTTTTAAGAGAATCACGTTTTTTGTGATTTTAAACACGAGAGGCCCTAAAATTGAATTCATGGCATTCTCTCAGTTGCAGTATTTGCTTGCTATATAATAAGAGGGGTAAAGATAGCCGAAATAGCTTTTTTTACAAATGAAATAATTGTTAATCAGGTTTTCGCGGAGCTGCCACAACCACCGATTATTGAGAAGTGCATGTCTTTTTTATTGTCCGTATTCCATCATCTGAAATTTCTTTTCTTTAGCACGTGAAACTCCTAAATTTTCTATGATTTAGTCGAAACGCAAAATGCTTTTCCTGATCACCTCAACAAAGTGTATATTTTGCTCGTGTCACACTGCCGAATTGACCCATTTTTGCTTCTCCGTTTTCTGCCGTCAAAATTAAACCTAAAGAAAGACTGTGCCTTAAACTTTTTGGCTGTGACAGTGACTGGAGAGCTTGCTGTTCGTTCTTAATTTGTAGTTTTCCTTTTCGCGTTTATGGACTGAACAACACGGGAAAGCTTACACGAACTATTGTTTTATTGTCTCCTACGCATACGGCCATGACTAGAAATAAGTCCGTTTACGAGAGAAAACCCTTACAAATATAACTAATTAAACACATTATTTGTTTCAAGTTTTAATGAGAATATTTTGGCTGGTTACTAGTAAGTTTGCATTTCATAACTTTCTCTGTTTTAGTTTAGTGTTAAGGTTCAGACACAAGACAAAAAGACGAACAAACATACAACGATTGCTTCATTATAACCATTCCCTCTTCTAACTGGACTATTATTTGCTATTTATTTGATAAAATCCCCCTCCCAAAAAAGAGGTTTGATCGGACATTTTTCTACCTCTTTCTGTCTTCTTGATTTATTCTTAATCTTTTTCTCATCTTCTAATTATCCTTCCAATCTAACTATTACGATTCCTTTTTGGTTGCCGCTTAGTCATTGGTTGATTCCGTGTTTATCCAACAACCTATGAGGCAGCTTCTCTCTGCAGTATTTCAAAAGCACCTTTCCTTGAACCAACACAATAAGTGTCTCAAAATATGTTACACATCACTTTAGTTTTCATCGGTTAATTTAAATCGCCACTGACAGTGCCTTCTTTAAAGATCAACAATGTTATAAGGCTTCCCGTCATGTATACCCGGGTGTATACCAAACAACATTGATGTATTATAGAAATATAAAACTGACGAGTGCGCGCGCTCTGTTCAGTGATAGAAACACGCGTGAACATTTTAGATCACGAAAGAAGTGCTTAGAGAAAAACGAGCCGCAGGCGATGAACAGAGCAAGGAAGCGAATTTTATATTTCTTATATAAAATAAGGCACACAAACAGCCAATAAATTTCCACAATGACGTTTGCAGACACACTATTCATGTTTAGAGTACATCACCACAGCCAATCAGAACGCGCGTTATATTTCTTTTATTTTTTAAATCTACATAGAAACGTGCAACTTGGACAACAAAGTCAGAAGACATTGTTCAAGTTGAATGCTCAGAAAATATTCTGATTTACTGATCAAACCTGCAACCCTCTGATTACCTGTACTAACTGAGCCAAGGGAGCCGAGTAACAGGTTTTAACTGGTTTTAACAAAAACTTCTTAAAAATCTCGCCGTACGCCGCGCTCGCACGATACGTCGGGGTTCAATTCCCATCAGTGTCTCACTCTCAGAACTATTTCTGAGCATAATCTCCTCGATATCATATCGTGGATTATTCGCAGTATATTCACAATTGTTAAATATGAAAAAGACATTCATTTCTTTTAAAAATAACTTTACTTTCACCAAAACAGCGATCCGATGCTTTCAAAGCCACTCAGGCGGGAAGCGTGCCCTACAAACGTGCCAGTCATCACACGCGTGTTACGCCCGAGCTCTAGTCGGCTTACGACCGCAAAGGAATGCATTTCTTCCTCTAGTTCTAAAATCTCTGCGGTTTGGCTGCATTGAGGAAATAAGCAAAAAAGGAACTTGTAAAGACACCCTGAAGGCCAAGTCAAGGAACCGTTATCAGATAGCATGCTGCACTGGTGAAGACTTTTGCAACTTACCGACCACATTAAAAGGTCAGCATTGTCTTTTTTCTTAAAGAGCTCCTAAAGTGAAATCGAGATCATAGGATAAAAACGCTAACCCACTGCAACCAGCCAAAAATAAACTGTTACTAGACAATATACTCAGCTTATTCGAGAGACCATCAACTAACTATAGTTTAAGAAATGGTGACATTTTTTATCCTAAATTTTCGATAGTGCATTATGGAAACTAAGCACTCGTTAAGACTTTTCAGACCAAATTTATGGTCATAGTTATATATTACAATAAAAGAGCAATAAGATAAATGCACATAGAAAACTTGATAGTGGCAATTGCGCTTTGTGTAATTCCTGATTGCAGTGGTTTGGCGTTTTGAACCTATTATTTTTTTTCATTTTAATTTTAGCTTGCAGTTGTGGCTTTATAATCATTATAAAACCACTACTACAGTGGAATCCCGGTTTAACGATATATTCCCGGTATAACGATAAACGTTCGTTTCCCCGGCAAAAGTTATAGTAAAATGTATGGGGCAGAACCCCGGTTTAACGATATTCGGTTTAACGATATTCCCAGTTTAACGATGGGAATTTGTTCCCCGAGAGCAAAATCTTTCCCGGTATAACAATAAAATCAACATGACCACAGGAAATGCTTGTTTTATAACAAAACAAACTTTAATTAATAAACATCAACGCTTCTGTCAACAATAATTGTTCTTGCTTACACTCCAGCAGCCATGAATGCTGATTGATGTGTTTTGAACCACCTTAGATCATTATTTATTTTATGAATCATTTGATATTACAAAGTATTAACTACAAATTTATCGATCAGTGAACATAGAGTAAAAACGCGTACGTCACCTTCTTCCCGGAATAACGACATTTTTAGAAATTTTCCAACAATATCCTTATATCGGGAATCTCGGTATAACGATATCCCAGTCTAGCGATATAATTTTGACGCCCTCTTGGCATATCGTTAAACCGGGATTCCAATTTACCTGTTCATTTACCCCAAATTTCTAGCGCATGAACGTTTAAAACTTCCCACAAAAACGCATAGAGAGAACCTGTAAACCTCAATTTTGACACACATAGTGTTGTTAAAAGAACCTACATACTGATTGATAAGAGCAGCGGTATGTCCTTTAATCTATACGTACAGGGTTAAATGATAACCTATGTGCACCTTGGTGTTATGTAAGGATGTCTGAATAAAGTGATTAATTGATCGTTTGTATTCAAAGGATATTTATCATTCAGTCCCAATTTCTCCTGGCAGAGCGCGAGCGTTATTAGTGTCTCAGTTGCTAACTGCACCCAATTTTCATGTTTGTAAATCTTGTACGCATTTGACAACAGAGGTTCAGCTTTGCTGTACTCATCACGGTCACTGTCAACATAAATAACAAAGTATTATTACATGGCTTAGAACGCATCTATTGAGAAACAAATTATAACTAATAAACCGTTAAAACTTGACTTACATTTATAAAACAGTTTTCAAAAGCATCTAACAACACTTAAGATGTGACTAAAACAATTGGAACGGAACAGTGTGTAAACCAAAAAACCCACAAGCCTTAAAGTTTTTAATTTGACTTTCTTCTTAGTAGCGTTAACGAAGTTCATGTTTGTACTTCAATCTATTATAGTACTAAACTCCAAAGTATATAACTTTTGATTAAAATCGTAAATGGAACGCAATTATACTATACATGAGATTATAAACAGGGGGAGGGGGGTTTTAACGTGACAGATCTCTATTGGTTCTGCAGTGGTAAATACCTAGCTTGATTTCTTAATTCTAAAAGGATATTCACCTACAACAAAATGAAGCAAAACGAACACACGTAAATTTCACTTACATATAAAACTGAGCAAGACCGGTTTCTAATCTTTTAGCTGATCTTGCACGACCTATATTCTTGTATATCTTAATAGCTAGCTCTGTCAATTCCTGTAAAAAGGTAAAAAGGCATTTTAAGGAGTTCACACTTTTAGATACACTAATAATAAATAAGATGCTAAGGGTCACGAAATGACAATGCATTTAGGGATTTCTAACTGCCAGGATACACCGATTATAAAGAATTGGGAATCGTCAGACAATTTGTTAGCTTGCACCACCTAGCTAAGTGTCACGTGAAATGGCCGAAACGATGATCGTTTCGTTGATATTTAAGTAAATGATTTTTTCCCTTTAATAAAAAAAATAAAAATACCTTACTACAAATGTTTTTGCGTTAATTTGCAAAGACTACAATTTCAAAGACTTTCATGGGCAACCTATAATTTCAAGGACTTTCAAAGCTCGTTCACCTTAAGTAGATTTAAGAAAATGTTAATTTGACATACCAAGTACAAGTTTTCAAATGTGTGCTTTGATGATAAAGCCTCATGAAGTCTCTTCACAGGACTGTCAGAGGCTTTCTTATCTAAAATAATAGAAGAATAGAAACAATGTACAAAAGCTCTACACCACACACATAACCGTTATTCTGAGTAAAGTTAGGGAAGAGCACAACTTAACAACTGCAGTTTCTATTTTCATGTAAACACAATTAACTGATAAGCTTTATACTTATAGATATGAGTATCTAAGTATTGGATCAACCTTTGGATCTTTTGAAGCAAACTAAACGTGGAATGCAATTACTGTACAAAATTTAGTCTTTATTATGACTAATGGAACAGTTTGCGTAGCTGTGAAAAATATATGTATGAAAATGGTTTTCTGATTGAGTCAGGATATGGTACGACCAAAGAAAAGGAACTGTAAAATGAAGGAGCTCTAAAAAGTTGGAAGTCATGAAAGGATGGAACTGATGGTAGGACGGAACTCGTAAACTGAAAGAAACTGTAAGAGGAAGGAACTAAAAAGAAGAAACTCATGGAAGGACGAAACTGATCGAAGGACGGAACTGATAGAAATATGGAACCTCATGGAAGGAAGAAACTGGTCGAAAAATGGAACTTGTGAAAGGATGGAATTGATGGTAGGATGGAACTCGTACACTGAAAGAACCCATGAAAGAAAGAACTGCAAGAGGAAGGAACTAAAAAGAAGAAACTCATGGAAGGATGGAACTGATTGAAGGATGAAACTGATGGAAGGATGGAACCTCATGGAAGGAAGGAACTGATCGAAAGATGGAACTTGTAAAAGAATGCATTTGATGGTAGTATGGAACTCATAAACTGAAAATAAAAGAAAGAAAATGCAAGAGGAAGGAACTAAAAAGAAGAAACTCGTGGATGAGGGAACTGATTGAAGGATGGCCTTGATGGCTGGAACCTCGTGGAAGGAAGTAACTGATCGAAAGGTGGAACTCTCGAAAGGATGGAACTGATGGAAGGAAGGAACTAATTAAACAATGGAACTCTCGAAAGGATGGAACTGATGAAAGGACGGAACTAGTTGAAGAAAGGAACTTGTGGAAGGAAGGAACTGAAGGAAGGAAGGAACTCATGGAAGGAAGGAACTGATCGAAAGATAGAATTCGTGAAAGGATGGAACTAATGTTTGGAAGGAACTCCTGAAAGAATGAAACTAATGGAGGGATGGAACTCGTGAAAGGATGAAACTTATGGATAGGAGGAATTCCCGAATGAATGAAACTAATGGAGGGAAGGAACTCTTGATAGGATGGAACTAATGGATGGAAGGAACTCCTGAAAGGATGGAACTGATGGAGGGTAGGAACTCTTGAAATGATGGAACAAAGGAACTCGTGGAAAGAAAGAACTATTGGATGGAAGGAACTCGTGGAAGAAAGGAACTAATGAAAGGAAGAAAGAAGAAAAGAACGTACAGAAAAAATGAAGGAAGGAAAGAAAAAGTGGAAGAATTTACAAAAGGAAAGAAAGAAACGAAAGAAAGAAAGACACATAAACACAGGTGAAAGGGGAAGACAGATGATTATCAAATGTTGAAGCAAATAGTTTGTAAAATCTTTATGATTGTACTATTTATTACATTCAACTTAACATTTTCAGTAGAGAATACCTTGCTCATCCTGTGTTCTACCAATACTTCGAAGCAACAAACATACGTTCTGAAGCTCTTTCTCTGTTGGAGCCACACCTGGCATAAGGCCACACAGTTTGCCAACTTCATCCAACTGTTAAGACAAATGACGAGTTAGTTGGAGTCAAGAATGACACGGTCACACTGAAATATGGGGGCACAAAAGCTATCAATTTGGGGGGGGTGATGAGGGCTTTTGCAATGGCCCTGGACATCCTAAACCTTGCCAAAGACACTCTGGAGTCCGTCGAGAGACAAACACACTGCTCAGGCTTTTAATGACATTCTAGAACCGGATGATGACCATTGCAATAGACTGACCAGTATGTATACTCCCTTTGAACCCAACGGACGTGAGTACCCAAACCCCGTACTAACAACTATGACTACAACTTCGACTACAGTTCGACTATGACTTAAACCACTATTACGATTACAATTTTGACTTGGAGTAAGACTTGGAGTACAACTAAGACTACGATTACTACAACTGCGACGACTTCTACGATTCCTACAACTACGACTTTGATCCGACGACTTGGAGTACGATGACTGCGACTACTAAGACGACTTAGACTACTATGACTGCAAGTACTACGACTATTACTATTACGATTATGACTATAATTACAACTACTATGAATACAACGACTATAACTTTTATGAAAACTACGATTACTATGACTACTACAACTACCATCGTTGCTACGACTGCACGGACTACAACTACCGTTAATACGATCATAAATACAACTTCAACTACATTTGCCATGCAACTATGATTATGACTAAGTTCAACCTCGACTACGAATACTCTTGTTGATATTTTGATGCTAGTTCCTTTTACACTAAAATCTTTCTATACTTGCCCTGTATTTTTGTTGTATTTTTTATTATTAATAAGTAATCACACGACTTTTCTCGTTCAATTTGGAAATAATTTGCACTCATATGTTTTTCAAAAAGCTATCATAATAAACTTGGGTTTGTCAGTTTTTTTAATTGCAATTTTAATACTTTTTGAAAAGGCCACTCGTGCAAATTATTTCCACATCCGTGTGATTACCTATAGAATTTAATATAAAAAATTTACTTGGCGAGTTGTTCTTACAGGACCCATATAATAGCAGTATTTTATAAATGAAAAGGTAATCCTGTACAAAAATGTTATTTTTTTAATTTTTATCATTACTGTTATTATTATTCAATCAATATCAATATCAATATCATCAATATCATCAATATACTCAACAAACAGTACCTTGTGTCTGGCATGTTGGTACAGTAATGCCACGTGGAGACTGAAATTGACAATTTCTGGATCACAATGTCTATGGCATGCTCTCAACACCTCAAGACAGGTAAGAATTACACAACAGGGAGGCCCTCCAACTGGCATTGAGATCTGAAGTTGAATGGGGTTTGTTATAATGTTAAAGCATCAAGTTATAAACATAAAAAAACAGCAGACAAATTATCGATTAAAGGAATTCGGCCCACGATTTTATCTGTAATTACCCTCCATTTGAAATTTCACATGGGCAATTACAAATTATTTGTCGGCTGATTGACAGTTGGCCAACAGACAGCTGACAGTCATCCAACAGATGGCCATCGATTGGTAAACTGTTGGTAAGCTGTCAGCTGTCTGTCAGCTGTCTGTTGATTGACAGATGGCCAACAGACAGCTGATAGATGTCCAACAGGCGTCCATCTGTGGGTAAATTGTTGGTAAGCTGTAAGCTGACTGTCAGAATTCTGTTGGTTGAGGAGAGTTATTCTTCACAATTACCGAACTCCTACCAAGCAAAAATCCTCTTCTAGGTAGACTGGTAATCCTAGGGTCACAAGTTTGAGCCCTGGCCAGCCCACTGTGTTGTCTCCCTGAGCAAGACACTTTACCTGACTTCGTTCAATTCAACGCAGCTGTATAATTAATGAGTATCAATTCTACTGGGGGCTAACCTGTGATCAATTTGTGTCCTGTCCAAGGCAAGTCAATGACTCTCATCAGCTTAGCACTATAGAAACCGTAGATAAGAACCAGCCTAATGAGCCTTTTGGCTTCAACTAACAATTATTCCAAGAGCGTGCATTGGATAAGAGATAGTAAATGGCCAAAGAGGCGCGTAGCGCCGAGTTGGCTATAAATCATCTCATATCCAACAAGCGCGAATGGAATAATTGTTTTAT
>JAOBAT010071957.1:0-21653 GCA_026413305.1 Hydrozoanthus tunicans | reverse complement strand
ATTGAACATGATATTTGCTCCTGAAATTCAGCATTTTTGAAAAAAAGTGGTGGGTGGCGGCACATAATACCCCACCCCCTGAATTGGGTTCTTAGGAAGTAACATTGTTTTGACCTTTTCCATTAGTGCTAATCGGCGTTTGAACAACTGGGCTCAGGAGACAGCAACTAAACTCATCGTCCCTGCGTGATTACTTACTGCATTGTTTTCCGTAGCATTTCCTTAGCTCCTGTGGCTTGTGTGAATCTCGACACTTTTTATCAGAAACTTTTTTCCCTTCTGTTTCATTTGCACAAAATAGCTCCCGCTTCTGGGTGCCACGCCCACAGGACTTGGAGCAGCTACTCCAATTACCAGTTCGCCACATGTAGGGAAAATCTGATAATGTGGATTAATGTTAGTACTCGGATGACAGGGCAATAACCTCGTTAGTACTTGGATGACAGGGCAATAACCTCGTTAGTACTTGGATGACAGGGCAATAACCTCGTTAGTACTTGGATGACAGGGCAATAACCTTGTTCGGTTAATACAATTAGAAGCTTGTTATACGAATAGATTAAGTGAATGTTTATAAAAGTTTTCCTCACCTGGACAGCCGTACAACAGATTAGCAGCTTTAATATCTGCCTTTGATGGGGCTTTTCGTTGACCAATCAAGTTCTGATAGTTAGATTTCTTGGTTTGGATAGTACGCATGTAGCTCCGTTTGTCAGCGGTCAACTTGCCAAACGTATTCTGTCCATAGTGCATGATACTCATGTAGTCGTATTTCAACCCAAGTTTGCACACTAAGTCGGTGCTGTATTTCTTGAATTGATCTTTCTGACCTACAAGAAAAGCAATTCGGTCTCGCTTCAATTCTTTGCATAACTAGATTTTAAAGTGTATACTACCTCATTCTGAAACAGTTTTGGCGCAAACTAGAAAGCCTTACAAAAATGGTCCCGCTAACTAAAAGTGTCTTTTCGGACAGATAGTAGTATTTTACAGAATTTTGAATATTCATCATTACGAAAAACGTCCAAGGCAGTTAGGAACTGGGGCGAGTCAATAGATGTGACGTTGCTGTAGGCCATTGTTTCTCGCCCGGATTTTCGCCGAAGGGTGCGATCGAAGAGAAAAAATGACGAAACGAGCGCCGACGGTGTAAGTCTCAGGCAGCCACAGGGAAGATGCTATTTTGAAAATTAAGTTGTTTGAGATAGAAATATAAAACAGGCAGGCAAAACAAACCTAAAAACGTCGGTATTGTTTACACTTTTGAGCTGCAAAACATATTTAGAAAAACATAAAGGATAATATTGCTTTTTCAAATTGTTGGTCAACAAACAGGCAGACCTTCGCCGCCTGAAGAGCGCTCCCATACCGCACCTCCTCCTCCCTCTTACGGGTCTGTTGTCTTCTAAGTCTATAGCGGAACTTTTTATAGCACATCAGAAAAGAGGACTTTCTAGAGGGAGGGGCTTGTTAGAGATGTAATCAGAGAGGGCCTCATAGCTCTACGGTTTCCGCTAACTATGAATTTAAAATGTTTTGTTGATTCTTTTGACGCACCCTTGATGATATTATCCCATAATATTTTTACGTATTCATCGCGGTCAGTTCGTGACTGGGTATGCCAAAATCCTATAGTGTGGCCCCATTCGTGTATCACACTACCCTGTGGGCACCAGTCTCCCAGCCGCATTGTTTGATAACGGCCAATGCGGCCGATGGAAGAAGCACACCTAAAACCAACAGATAAAAAAGAGTAAACAAAAACGCTACAAAGAGGTGAGCTTCTAGAATATTGAAATGTATTGAAAACTGAGCTTATTAGCATTATTTGAAAAATGTTTCACATAAAGAACTCTAAGGGGCGGACCATTTGATTTTTGAGGGGTGTAGGGGGGTTAAAAGATTCATTCCATGCAAAAATATTTTTTCGTGCTGCTGAATAAGCAAGGTTTTTTTCCTGTATATGTGCAGCACAAGTTATTTTTTCCCAATGTATTTCGTTGCACATTCCGGGCGCTTTTTTTTGCATGATTTTTTCCCTCGATTGCATGCAGCAAGATTTTTTTTTCTCCTAGGCATTTTTCATATCTTTTTAATCTTCCACCTCTCCGCTCTTAACGGTTAGCGTTGAATTTTCGTAGAATGGACAAAATAGGTATGGGACATAAAGAATGTTGTGTAAGGTTTTGTGATGCGTGTTTAGGAAGAAGAGTACTTGTAATATCTAAAAATTTATAAAAAAAGCGCTCAAGGGAGTAAAATAGTCCGAGTCACATTCAGCTAGCCCAAAAACGAGATTGATTTTTGTATTGTTGTCGCATCAAGACCTTGCTGTCGTGGGATAAGTACTATGAAAATGAAAATATTAAATACACCTTAAAAGTTTATCATTAAAACTATACTGACATCACCAATACACCTTAAGAATTGTAAGGTAAAACAACTGGTTTACAAGCAACAACATTTATTTATTGAATAAACAATGGTACTATTGCTTCAGTACGGTAAAATAGAAAAATTTAAATTGACGTTTCGACATCTTCCCGATGCCTTAGTCATAAATTTGATGCAAAAGAGAAAGGATTCGCTAAGTGAAGATATAAAAACTTAAACACTATAGCTTACACAAATACAAAATTTTGTCTAATCCCGTATTTAAATTGGCACCATAGTAGATATTTTATTTTTGATAATGGCAAAAAGACCATGCCGAAACGTCAGTTTAATTTTTTTTGTTTTACTTACCTTCAAATTAATCTGCACGCTATTTTTAGTGTCAAAGCCTTCTCAGGGTAAGAAGCGCTTGCGACGAGTTCATATACAAAATGTTTTTGAAGATTATAAATCTACTTTAAATCTATTTGAACGGGTTCCTGACACCCCATGTCTTTTAACTCTTGCGATATTTAAAAGCAGTAACTAAAACTAATTATATTTTTACACTTTCGGAAGATTAAATTTTCGGCCCTTTTTTGTGCCAAAAATTAGTTGTCCAAATATTGTTGTAATTAAAGTAATAGTTATTATTAGTCGTATTACTCACCTTCTGCTGTTAGGGTTTTTCTCGCGAAATAGTTCGACCCAGTCTCTATGATGGTCTTTCTCAACGAACCGAAGACAAGTGTGTTTTTTCCATACCTTGATTGCTTTTAAAAACTTTTGAGCCAGTTGGTGATTGACTATAAATGACATTGGAAAACAACTTTAGTAAGATAGGGTCACATTCTTATATTTATAGCTTAGCCTTTCTTACTCTTGTGTGACTAGAAATTCAAATACTCATGTCGTCTCATTTTAAACTTTATTTGCCAAACAAATAATTCAGCAAAACAAACAAACGATTAAAACCCGACTTTTGGTCGCGCGCGTTGTAGTTCATTTTTCGAAAGTTTGAATAGTTTTGAATAGTTGAAGAGGTACAATTTTTTCATAAGCAAGTATGTGCTGTTTTTCTTTTATATATCTTATTCCCAGCGTCTTTTGGTCTTTTCCTTCTTGAGGTGAGTTCTCAGAATATTTTTAAACTACCTAAAAAGGTTTTTCAAAAACCTAAACGTGTCAAGAAAAAAAATTCCGTAGAAGGAAAAGACACTAGAAAACAAGACGGCCAAGAAAAAAGGACATTTTTTTTTATTTTGTAGTGTATTTTTCAACGACAAAAAAATACTCCGCTCTCAAGCACACCCATACAGACACATACACTTATACACTCAATACGAAGAAATTATTCAAAAACAGCTCCGCTCCTGCCAATTATTTAAATTTAGACTTAGTAGTCTCAGTAATCAGTCTAAAAGAGCAAAGTATACCGTGGTTAAGCCAGCTTCAAATTTTATCAACATAATATTATATAATATTGCATAAAACCATTTACAAATACTGCTAAAGGTTGCTACAAGTTAATTGGCTAAGTTTTGATGTCGGATTACTAAAGGTTTGTGTGCATATAGAAAACACAATTGCATATTTATTGACTACAGGCGGTTCTCCGGAAGCGTTTAGGAGCGAGCCGCGTGGGGAATGGGCAGACACACGTCTCCTTCCCTCTCCCCACTCCCCAATCCGGCTCCTCGGCTCGTTTGGTGAGTCCACCCGCAGGCTAGCATAACAACTGCTTCGTCATACTTTTATAATCAGATGGGGATGAAAATTACCTAAGGGGGATGGTATGTGATAAGCCACCGTCCTTTCCGGCCACAAAAACTCTTGTTCCTCATAGTTGTTAGCCCCAGGCAGATAGTCATTCTGCATGTCATTCTGCATTTGGTCCTGGCTCAATATCTGGCTCTGGGATTTTGTGAGCAGCAAGTCTCCTTCAAAGTCTGACAGTTCAGGTAGAGTTCCTATAACATAAGTTGTTGTTGTTGATAATTGCCATATGCCCTACCTCGTAGTCTAAGTGTAAATTACTCTACTTGTCCACATTGATATAACTTCTCGTCCAAACTAAAATTATCCATGCAAAGCCCTGGGAACGAGGTTAGCGGATAGTAGTAGCGGATTTTTGACGTAGAACTACTCACCCGTGATCTTGTACAGGTTTGCCGTTTCCGTACCCACTCCCTCTCTGCCAGAGCAGTCTGTCGAATAGCCAAGCAGTTTATGTTTGCTAAAAGGCTTGGTGATAGCGAGGCATTCCCCGTTTCGAATGGCAAACATTGTGAGCTTTCTTTGATTTGTAGCCACGGCGCACTTCAGTGCAGGATAGAGCCTGCAGTAGTATGATACAATTTCTTTGTAAAAAATCCTTTGTAAAGGGTTAGAATTTTGACTCAAGGAATTACTGGAGAACATGCACATTGGTGGGTGGAAGGATGGATGGGTATTGATAAATTGATGGATATCCATGGAATGATTGGTGGACTGATAGATATCGATGGATGGATTGATGGGTAAATGGATGGGTGGATATCGATAGGTTGATTAGGTTTCGATGGAGTGATGGAATGGATATTCAAAGGTGGTTGGATGGATGGATGAATTGATGAATGGATGGATGGATTGATGAATGGATGGATGGATTGATGGATGGATGAGTTGATGGGTAGATGGATGGGTAAATGGATTTAAAACATTTTCTATGCACGGTTTTTATAAAGATAGCGGTAACAACACACTGTTTACAAACCTGTTCCAATATAGACCATCAAGATCCTCGTGTTTTCCTTCTAAACTCATAAGAAAACTTGATGAATGCTTACGAAGTTTCCAGCAGCCGAGATTTTGATAGCCATAGGAGGCTTCGTCCGCTGGAAGGAACAGTAGTTTGATAATGTCTGGTTTAGGCTACGAGTACATAAATACGCTGTTATCATGCACTCCGTAACATTCATTACTACTAATACTTGATCGAAGAAATCTTTCCGAGTTGTTTAAAACATCTGCTGCGGAAGCAAAAACGAATGGTGAAGAATGCAGAAAAGTGCTGTTTCCGATATTGCACGTTAAATTACCGTTAAACTTTGAAAATCGACAATATCTTCATAAATAAGTTAGTTTATTTCTTTCCAGTTCATTCAATCATTCTTTCAAGTTGAAACATTTGAGAATGTCACAAACCAAAAAGTTCCTATTTCAAGTATGCACTAACCGCCTCTGTCAATTGGTTTATCCAATTAAAGGGTGAATTGAAAAATGTTCATTAATTGAGAAGAAACTGGATTTGAAAAAAAAACCGCACTGATAATACGGGCCTGAGGTAAGGCCAGTTTTTTCCCCAGTTTTCTTGTTTACTATACTACTGCTTCATAGAAAGTGGTAGTTACCGACAATGTCAGCGTAAACGATTGTATCTCATTCTAAAGAGAACAAATGATATTATTGATGTGAAAAAAGATGTCACGTTCAGCAAATTGTCCCAAATCTGAGAAAAACGGGAAATATTTTACTAGTTTTAAACACTCTAATTTTGTTTCCAATGGCGTTTAAAACGCTGGAAAGACGTTTTCAGACAAACTAATTTTCAAAATTCCCGGGGGAGCATGCCCCCGGACCCCCTAGAAGGCTAGCGGTTTTGTCCCTCCCCCCAGTTTTAAAAGGCTTGCTACGGCCCTGAGAGCACAAACCAAAAATTGGTGAGAAAACTCGGATTTACGACATTTTGTGTGGGCATGCACCATTTTCGCTAGTTTTGTCATTTCGACTTGATTTGAAGTGCTGTCCTTTTATGTGGGAAATATAGCGAAAAATTATAGAAACTTACGTCAAACAGCCTGTCACTTACATGCAGTCAACTCTTTAAGTTTAAAGTCTTAAATGTTGAACAGCAAATTTGAAGGTTAGACAATGTAATCGGATTTAAATCAGAACTTCCAGCGTTGTGTTATGGAGAGTTTAAATGTTTTACGCTCAACAGCATTCAGTCGGGTAGTTATTGCGAAACGATAGGAAACCATTATCATGTTTACGCGTTAGAATTGTTTGGTATAATCACATCTTTATACTTTTGTTAGTTGTGAGTTTGACAACACGAAACTGCAGGTACCTGGGTTGTCACCCGCGTTTGTTTGCAGTCAGTTTGTGCCAATATTGTTTACAGACGCTTTTCACGGACAAATGGCACTTAACAAAATGAGACGATAGTCGAAATGAACTCAAAAAATAGAAAAACAGAAACAATTTTTGTTGTTCTAAGGAGAACACTCTTACCTGCCTTCATTCTGACCTTTTGGCACCTGCTGAGGAGCGCGATACATTGAAAGAATAACACGACATAAGCTTTCATGTTTCTCAACATGATTTCAGAAACAATGCTTTTTTGACGGCTCCTTTTTTTTAGGCTCTCGGAGTAACAAAGAAGATTTTATCTCTTTTTCAACCATATCAAACTCAATCGCGTAAAGGATAGCCAGGTACTCAATAAAATTATTGACCCTGCCAACCGTTCAAGCTTGAAAGTGTACGTAATAGTTGGTTTTTGACGTAGTCCGCTGACCGTAGCAGTACGACAGGTTGCGATTGTAAAGAAAATAAACAAATTAACAATAATAGCGAAACAAGCAAGATATTGACACCCTGTATGTTGTCATGGAAACTATAAATAGTGACGCGCGGAATTATATCGAAATTAAAAAACAAGAAAGGTTGCTCGCTGTCAAGAAAACAACCATTGCACGGCTGTCAGAGTTAACTGAATCAAGGTTATCGTTCAAATTCAGTGGCGTTTTCAACTTTATACTGCAAAACGTCTTGTTTCAGGCTACGTATTTGGTCAGTCAAGCAGAACTGTGTGCCAAAAAATTGAAAAAAGCATTTCTCAGTCTTTTTGTTATCCACGGAGTTTAGTAGTACATTAAGTTACCAGGATTTGGTCAAAATACAAATGGAACGCATTGTTGAAGGCATTCTTTGACGATTTGTATTAACACCGCATTAAGTCCCTATCAAGCTTAACTTTTTATTTTTTGGATTAAAACTGTTGTCATCTTTGAACCCAAAACTCGAATAGCCAAAAAAAATGTCCACGTCTAAGTATGCTTTTTAATAAAAAAAAGTTTGGAATGTAAATTTTGATCGAGCAGACCGGAGACTAGTAACCAGTGGCGTAGCAGCAGTGAGTTATTTTGACTGCCTTGGTTGTCCTGGCTACGGGCCAGCGGTTCTTTCCTCTTGGAGACTTTATTAAGAAAGCAAGTTGCATTTTGTTTAGACTCGTGTTTCTTTTATCAGCCTTACCGAAAAAATGGTGGCTGTAAGTTTTACCAATGATGCATTGCAGATCCAAAACCGCTAAAATAAGCCCTAAAAAGGCAACCGTGAAACTCTTTCTTGTACTTACAACACTGTGTGCTAAACTTGTAGTCAACGGATTCTCTCTATGCGGTTTCACCAGCACAAAGTTTATTTGGGCCGCCAGCTTTTCTTGTTTTGGTCAATTGAATACTTTATTGAAAATATGCCGAAACTTAACTGACAGGTTTTAGGTTTCTTTGGCGCACCGAACATGGAGAGATGTGGCCGTTGGTCGACACTCCAGGCAAGAACTGATCATTTCACCGCGGTTGGTTGTACTGTGGCTCAAGACAAGTAGACTGACACCAAGAGGCTTGAAGCCGGAGGCGATATTCGTTTGTATGGTGCCGTTCAAGGAAAAGTGCCAGTAAAAAACCCTAACAAACACCTAAAATGAAATGAAAATAAAACAGAAAGTAAAACTAAATGAAAATAGAATTAAAACTGAAAAAAATCGATGAAAATAGATTTTGAGGGTATAATTAGTTTTTGAAATACCCGATTTCCATCTGTCTTACCGTATCAAAACGAGGCTCGTCAGGGTGCGCAAGTGCATTCTGGTTGCAACGCAATGAGTTCTGAAGAGATGTCGATGAGATGAAATAGGGAACTTTTCTAGATTTTGGTTATAAGCTGCTGCTTGCTCGCATCGTTCAGTTGTTGTGCTTAAGCCTCTGAGCGACGAGTAGACGATCGAGTCTTGTTGGTTCCCTGCGCCAGCATACCGCTGACCTCTAAAAAGTACTGTGGGCGGAACCAAACCGGCCTTCCACTGGTCAGTCACGTGATCTGAAAGTGGTGAAACAAAGAAAACGGCAAACAGTTGTGATGCAGGAAGAAGGTTATTTTGACAAAGAAGATTGTGTTATTTGCTTTGACTTGCAGAAAATGAAATCGAAAAACGCTTCAAAGGCTGTGGAAATGGACAGGTATCACATCTCAATCTTCTTTTTTACCTGAGGCAGGATACCTTAACTTTCTTACATTTTGTAATTTTTTATCTTTAAAAAAATTATGAAAGGAAAAATCATCTGTTTTCAACAACATAGAAATATAAAGGATCTATGTGTATCACTGATATTGCGTCTGTCGGTGTATTGTTCACCCAAGTCAGAGACTGCGACGTAAAAGCTAAATCCTTTCTCGAAGTGGCTCATAGGCCAGGCCGGCACTTATCTCCGGTTTCTGTAGTGTTAAGCGGATGGGAGTCTTTGACTCCCCCTGGACAGGGCACTAATCCATCGCAGGTTAGCCCCCAGCAGAACTGGTATTCACTTATACAGCTGAGTCGACTTGAATAAAGTCGGGTAAAGTGTCTTGCTCAAGGACACAACACAGCGGTCTGACCGGGGCTCGAACTCGCGACCCTAGGATTACGAGTCGAACACGCTAACCGCTCGGCCACTGCGCTGCCGAACTAATCAGCGGGTTAATTCTATTTTTGACGATGTGTGAATGTCTCCAGGCCAGCTATCATAAGTTAATTAAGTAAATTCAGTTTGTCTGTAATATCAATTTGATTGGATCTTTCACCCTATTGATAATATCATTATACCCTATGTAGCAAAAAAATTCAGCATGGGGACGTGTTGATTTTTGTGACGAGATGCCTTATGGGGTCTTTTTAAGGGAGTGCTTATTCGAGGGAGGGCGCTTGCTACATAAATTCTCGCCATTATAGTCGCGAAGATTTTTGTAATGTTAATTACGATGGCCTGGAGACAGATCGTCAATAATAGACTGAACCCGCTGCTTACGTCACAACCTCTGAATAGGGTAAAGACGCAATATGATACACAAAAGGTCCATTGTTTCTGCATTTTTTCATCGTTGTTGATAACAGATAAGTTTTCCTTTCATGGTTTTCCGAAGGATAAAGAAAATGGTAAAGATGTGATCCTTGAGCAAGTTTATATATAGTTATCTTCCACTACACAACAGAGTACAACACGGGGCACTGTCCAGTAACACATTTTTAAAAAAGTTCTACGCGAAAACCTATCGAACAATAGTCGACAAACAAATATTGTATAGACAGATTAAGTGATTAATATGCAAGGATGAATACTCCAAGATATCAAACACGTCAGTGAAAAGATGCGACAAGAAGATCCGGCGGACAAAGCCAGAATTTGCAATGCAAAGCAACCAGTGTTTCGTCCTTATTGGGACTTGTCAGTGACACGTAGCGACGTGAATAGACACACCGGAATGAGTTCTATTTTATCTTTTACGTTGAAATGTTGTATCTCAATCCTTCAGCTTTGGCTTGATAAAGAGTAGAAGGGCTACTCGAAATTTTGCCAATAAACCTGCCCAAAAAAGATTGTTTTGCAATAGCCCTGTACTCAGGTTTTCTTCATACACACCGAGCCGAGTGACTCCAAACAAGAGACCCTGCATCAAGTTTAACTTCTTTTAACAACCCCTAAAAAATACCGGAATGGCACTTCCTACCCCCCCCCCGGATTAGAGGAGGGTGCTAAATTCCAATAATCACCACTAAAAACACCGATTGATGATCGGCTTATAAATTCTCATAAGTGATGGCAAAACATTTTTACAAGTAGTTTGGGAGAATTTTATCTTCCATAATCATTGGTTCAGTAGCAAACTTCATATTCTCAGCACTAATCAGTTGTTTCTTCAATTGTTAATGTCAGGATAATTTAGTTGTTGATAAATGCCTTAGGGTAAAAGTGTAAAGTACATTAAGAATAGTTATCCTCAGCGACAATTTTTTTTTTATTGGCCGATATCAAACATCGAGACGGAAAACGCGCTGAGAGGTGATATTATATATATATATATACAAAGGTGATATTGCTGAGTCTACAGAAGAAATAAGGGTCCTGTTGTCTTCAGCCTGCGTAGCAAGCGTTTCCGTTGAGTTTTGGCGGGAATTTCTCTACGCCGCGCGAAAATTGGGGCGAGAGAAAATAAAAACGACAGAGGGGGTGGGAGGGGGAGTTCTTTTTCTCGTTTTTTTCTCTCGTACCAATTTTCGCGCGGCCAAAAGAGAAAATCTCACTAAAACACAACGGAAACGCTTGCTACGCAGGCTGTGTTGTCTCCTCTCGACAATTAACATCGAAATTTAATCGCTGCCGCTTCGTTGTCGATTTCTGTGTGCTATCTTTATTTCAAGGGCCACAGCGGTGCAACAAATATTTAGCAAAAAAGTTGTGTGAGTTTGGCCCATTTTCCAGATGCCTCTTTCTTGTTCTTTCATATCTCGAGAACAGATTGCTTAAGACGTTTTTTACGGTTTTCCCTCGCTTGGGAGACCAACAAGTCTTCATATCGAACCAAAAAAACACTATCAAACTTGCCAATGATGGCTTTGTAGTCTCGGATTACAAAACCTAAATAACATAACCTAAATTTTCAACTTATTAACTGAAAATTGTGAAGTATATAGCTGAACTGAATGTCACGGATGGAAAGAGATTTCCAGATTGCTTTGATTACTGTTGTTTTAGCGACCCCCAAAAAAGATAAAAACGGCAGACTTGAACTCATTACCAGGCTTTTTCCGTGAGGTGGAAACGGTTCCCCGAGGGGGGGGGGGTTACTTCGGGGTCATAAGGGTAGGGATGACCGTCGCAAAAGTCCCCAAAATACCCCCAAAAATACCAAGGGATAAAAATTTTCCTCCCTATAAAATACCTCTCGGTTTTAAGATTACCCTAAAAAATACCAACTGAAGTCTGAAAATTTTTCCAGAAAGCTAGCGGGTTGGCGCTAAGGCCTCTAGTGTTGCGCCGAACGTGATATGCAGTAAATAAAAGCGCGCACGTAATTGGATGTTCGCCGAAGGACTTTTGTGTTAACTTCTTGTTCAGTACGCACATTGACTGCAAGCAGTTCAATAGCTTCACGTTTTTAAACCCTAAAAAATACCAGGCTGTTGGTTTAACACAAGATTTCTTTTAACAACCCCTAAAAAATACTGGACTGGCACTTTTAACCCCTAAAAAATACGACGGTCATACCTACCATCGCAATATAGGGAGTAATCCCCCCCCCCGGGAACGGTTCATTCACCTTGTTTTTCAAGGTGGTTAGTAAAGCATTTTCGTTTGTGGGTACCGAGATTGTCTAATTTAGGTCGTGGTTTAACAGACAAACAAAATTAATCAGCTGTATAATCTTCGCAATTTCATGGTCAGCAAAACTAATCAAACGGGCCACCGATCAAATATTGTGACCTCTTCTAGTGATCTAATACACTTTTCGGTCAACATTCTAACTTACTTCCCCCTTGGCGTCAAAAAGTCTGCCACCAAAGCAACCTTATCAAGTTCCGTTGTTTTCGCTCCGCTTTGTCCTTTATTTCGGCATTCGCTTCGTCTTTAAATACAAAGTAAAAACCAAAGTTCAAAAACAACTTGAACCAAGCTAAAAACAGACACCCCGTGTTGTTCGTTGTTGTCAGGCATACAACCAGAATTTCTAAGTACGTGCAGCGTTGAGAAAGAAGGCTGTGAAAACATATTATTTGCCTGAGGCTAAAGACAAAAAACAAATTGCAGTGCGTGACTGTATGGATAGAAAGTTCATCGCCATGTATGGGTAAACAAACAATATTCTAAGGAAACCCTCATCGAGACAGCCCTACGCTTCAATTCTAACATGAAAGAGTCACTGATGGACTTTTATTTCTATGCCAAATCTTTTTTCTGTTTTAATTAATTGCCTTTGCCTTATAAATGAAAAAACCTGGACCTGAAATTTGAAAGTTGTCTATAAACATCAGGTCGCTGCTATCAACCCACGTAAGTTGTTTAAAAATGAAATGTGGGAAATAGAAATTGCCCCGAGGTGAGAGTCTCTTGCGATAAGAAAAAACACTTCAAAATTTGGTCATTTGTAAGCTTATACATTTTTCAAGTCCAGTATTCTAATTCGATAGATGATTTATTTATATCAAAGTTTGCCAAAACGCGATCACTGAATCACCTTCGCTAAAGTTGCTTCTTGTCGCTGTTAAAGCGTCTTCACTTTAAAAATGAACGAGTCACTTCCAGCGGGTGTGTATTTTAAAATGTCGGCGTACACTTCAGAAGTCAATGCAACTGTGTTACCGATGAACTCTACAACACTTGAACATGTTTGTCCGCCCTATCACGAAGATGTGAGCTCCCGAGCTGCGAAAACTGTTGCATATTCTATACTGTTGGTATTTTCACTCGTCGGCAACTGCCTAGTCCTTGCCACAATCTACAGGAGGCGAGAGTTACGCACAGTGGTAAACTTTTTCATAACAAACATGGCGATAAGCGACTTGCTTGTTCCAATTTTTGTTGTTCCATTCGAGTTGAAAAACATCCTCGTAGGCCATTTGGTCTGGCTGATCGAAGGACCTTTCGGTTCGTTTCTCTGCAAGTTTGTGCCGTTTGCTGCCTGGGCTACAAAAGCTGTTTCTGTGATGAGTTTGACCATCATTGCAGTGGAACGCTTTCAAAAAGTCGTCTTTCCTCACCGAGCGGCCCTCATCACGCGAAAGAAATGCATATTGGTAATACTGTTTACATGGTTCACAGCTACCAGCTTTTTTGGATTCGTGTTTTATACCTTTAGACTTGAGAATGTTGGTGGCAAAACCTACTGTATTTACACCTGGGAGCCAGCTCTTGACACTCAAAAGACCGACTCTACGATCTTCGTACTGTACATGGTTTGCTTCGTGTTAATACCATTTCTCCTCATCTCGTTCCTTTATACCTTTGTACTTATCTATCTAAAACGGCGCAGCTCTGCAATTCTAAGTTTGGGAAAGGATAGACAAGAAAAACGCAAGAAACGAGACAAGAGAATCACAGCGATGTTAATAACAGTTGTTACATATTTCTTTATAACATGGGCCCCTTGGTGCTTGTTATCCATAATTATTGTAACTACCAAGAACCCAACACTTGTGTGTGACCTCAACTCAAATCATGTACTTTTTGCGGCAGTGTTTTTATCAGACACATTTGCAGCCGCTAACCCAGTCATTTACTATGTATTCAACGAGAGTTACAGAAAAGGTTTTCGCGAAATTCTTTGCTGTACTCGGACGAGAGTTCGAAAGTTAAGTTCGTCCTCAACGAAAGGATTTTTCTCTCTGAGCCGAATGAGAACGTTATCAAGCCAATTTGACTCTTACCGCGTCAGAGATTTTCGATCTCCTTCTTGCTCCAGTTACAAGGCAGCTAGGAAAGTAAGCGCTGGAAAACAGGAGTTCGAAATGCCAATATTTTCATCTTAAAAATGAACAACAACGCCAAAATACTTCGATAAACACAATGGTTCAGTGTCGTTTTGATCGGATTGACACATTGCATATTTGTTTGACACGGTAAATATCTGTTAGACACGGGGTATTTCACGGTGCACATTTGTTTGTGTTCATCCGTCTACTGTCTGTCTACGCCCTGTTACAGCCGTGCAAAGATAGCTCGACTCTCGCACAATTTAAAGAGCGTATGACATGAAATAGATTTTTTGATAATTCAAAAGATCGATGTTTGAGACTTATTTCTGCCAAATTTGAAGTATTTTCAATAAAAAGCCGCGCGCGGAGTTGTATAGTATTTCAAATTTCTTCATTTTTCCAACCGAATTTGGTCTTCCACTATAATAATAAGGAAAAACAGCCCGAGAAAATCCAAGTTGAGATTTATATTTATTGGTTTAATAACTCTGTAATTAAATTTCATAACTCTTCGTTTTAACATAGAACTGAAAACTGAGAGGGAAAAAAGTTAAATAAACGTTATTTGAAGTCATACAGGACTTGTCAGCAGTCATTTTCGAATAACAATAGGGAGTTTACGAAACGAGGAGGGAGACGCAAAAGACGACAGCTTCCAAATAACATATTCCTTGCTTTTTCTTTTTGACCATGTCTGGTTCTTTCGAACAGAAAAAGACTCAAGCTCCCTGAAGATTGAGAAAACTTTCTGATTATCTTTCCCGTAGCTTACCGAGCGGGTAGATAACGAAACAAGCGTTAGTTTATTGCGCGATTTCCTTTTTTGGGAAGCGCGGAAAAGTTTTCTTCCCAGGCTATGAATAGGCGGTTGGGTGTTTTTTTCTCTAACGCGGAAAACACAAGGGGCGCCATCTTGGATTTCGTGCCATCTTGGACTTCGCGCACACAATGGCGCTCGAACACGTAATCTAAAATGGCGGCAACGCTGTTACCTGCGACTTTTTCTCGCAAGAAAAATAACACCCAAACGCGGCTAGCTACTGAACGGGTAGACAAAGAAACCATAAAAGGCATAAAGACAGATCAAGGTCGAAGCCTCGGTCACTTACGTTCAGAAGTAAGTATTGTTGATTCAGAAATCTCGTCTGTCAGACTTTGGGAGGAATTTGAAAAAAACTATCAGACACCTTGCATGTTTTGCTTCTTAATTTGCGGGAGAATGGGGTAATGTTGACTTCTGTGCGGCTCTTCGAAGATGAACCCTAAAACCATTTGATCAACCTCTTTAGTCCTAGTCAGTTATCAACATCTAACTTCTCCTTACCTCAAACATACAAAATAAGCAATTTGGTCAGGAGAAAAAAGGAATTGATCAAACAAAGCGACTTAGGTAATAACAAGGTACACAATGACAAAGGAGATAAACCACGTGTGTCAAGCAGGAAAACCCCAAAACACGTGACTACAGCGTACATACTAAGTGCATGCAAGGCATGACATCTGACGTCACTGCCGCTCACCCTCCCTAACCCTCCGCGCCCTTTCTCCCCCCAGGGCTCAACACTGACATATGCAATATTGCAACGTGGGTGGTGAAAACAAAAAAAAAATTGGGGGCAGAGTGAAAATTGTAATGGTTCGTTAAAAAATCTGAAACACCTAATCTAAAGCCAGAAAATATATTGGATGGTTGGTTGGGAGGGGCGGGCTCCCCTAACCAAATTATTGCCCTTCCCCCCCCCAGTTCAGCCGCCCACAAGTAACTACCATTCTCTTGTACACTTACAGTTTAAGTCTTGCATGTGAGTTACTGCTGCGACTGTGCAAGGATCAAACTCTTGAAATCTTGCTTGGCGCAGCTTCATCTGTTCTTCATCCTCCCCTCTCGTCTTGCTCTTCATCTCTTGAACTGCCCTTGGCATTCTTCACCTCAAATTCATTGCTTCTCACAAGTTTCGGAGAGACGCCTTATCGTTGTACCTGGCTCTATCTGATCGGGCGAATAGGCCACCACGAAGCATCGTTTGTGCACTACTTTCCCCAGTGCAAAGGATACACTCGGCCTTGAAGTCAATTGGTCATTTTCTTTTGTGGGTTTTTGTTTTTTTTCTTTATTTTTTCTCACATTAAATCTTAAATTTCATGTGCGCCTTTGCGCTTTTTTCTCGCATTCAATCGCAGCCACTGAGTGGAATCGCACTTTTCTCTTTTCTTTTTCTCTCTGTGATTCTTTTATTTAGTGGGTGTTTGTTTAGACAAGTTATTTCTTTTTTTTCAATCAAAACAAGATGTTTAAAGATTGTACAAATAATAACCCATAGACTTAAATCTTTAAGTACAGTTTGGAACACAAAACATTAATAACTTCGAGGGCCACTTAAAAACAACACGTTTAGATTTCTGCGGTGATAGCAATTTTGGTTCACTCGAGTCCATGAAAACAATACTTCTTAACTTAAGTGATAGTAAATCCACAAGCAAAAGATTTGATCAATGAAATAATTTAGATTGGTTTGTAAAATTAATAGCGGTAGTATGTTAAAAGATATTTGTTACATGCGAAAGCTTTTTTTTCAAAAACCCGACTATCTTCTTCAGTGTGGTTCAACTGTGCTTTCTTTTGTATTTAAACGTTCCCCCAGTGTTTTGGCGGCGATAATTTTTATTCATTCATGGCTGAATTTGGAAATAGCTTGAACAAATGCTTCTTTAAATGACCTCCAGTAGCAAATTAATATCACGCGTTTGTTAAAATGTGACTGACGCTGAGAAGGCGTAATCCATCTCTCGTTACCATGGGCAACCCGACAGTGTTCTTTCTACATTAAAATATGCTGCAACGCAGCTACATTCAACGACCAATGCGACTCCTCGGCATAGCTTTCGCAATGTCCATTTTAAAAAAATAATCTCTGCTATTACTAATTTGATGTCAACAAAACTAAACCAGGTGGAAATTAGACCAAAACTATCTGCGCCATGACCTGTCTTCATCGTCGTCCTCTTCTTCATCAAAGTCACCCAGAAGCAGCATCTCATCTGCGTCTTTTTCATCGCCTTCCAGTTTGCCCTAAAAGCACAAGAAGAGTTCTATTGATGAATTTTTTGTTAGCTTCTACTACACATACCCAAACACCCGTCGTCTTAAAAACTGCAACGGCTCCCCGTGTGAGTCTCTGTAGCTCAGTCGGTAGAGCATCTCTGACCGATTATCAGAGGGTTGCAGGTTCGATTCCCGTCAGTGACTCAGAATTTTTTCTGAGCTTTGAACTTGTGAATCAATAATTTCTTCTTCAACAACAATTGTTATACACCTTCATCGGTAAGTTCAGTAAAGCACTGACAAAGACTGAAAACGATGCCGAAACAACCCAAAGTTTTTGTTTATGTTAATTAATTTACAAGAACCAAGAACCTTTCCTTAGAGAAGAAATATCTGCTTGAATTCTAACCCAGGGTTCAAGTTAACCAGCCCCGAACAACCCAGCCCTGTACTTCAACTAGCTCTCCTTACCACTTCCGCTTCCAGGTCAAGGTCAAGATCTGGTTCACTTTTTGGCTTGTTCCCAGGCGCTGTAGTTTCTGTAGGGGTCCGAGGGAGAGTGGGGACGGGTGCAGGCGTGTGCCACGACAAACTGTAGTTCTTGTTCTTGTGCTTCACGCCTTGAGTGAGCGCCTAGAGATGAGCATGAAAAATTTATGTTACAATGTATCGTATTCAAAGAAAACCCTCATGTATTTACTTTGGAAAGGCGATTACTAGAGGACGACGATATATTTCGTCACAGTCCTGTGAATGCAAAGATTACTGAAGGTCACAAGAATTCTTCATAGTACTTTATCTGTGTAATCCTTGCAGCCAAACAGCTAAATTGTATTAAAATATAATAAAAGAAAAAGTTAAACACTGATAATGCTCTACTCAATAATTCGTCTAAAAAAAAGTTCACTGAAAAGTTTCCAAAGAAGGAAAAACTTTGAATTTCTTCTTTTTTTCCCCCACGAGTTTTACTCCTTCCAGCTTTAAAGACTGAAAAATCAAACACAACGTGCTGTCCACGTGCTAATGTCATGCAGTACTTATACTTTCAAAATGGCGTCAATGGTAACCTTGGGGTTGGACACAATTTCTGTATGCAAAGAATATTTTGCACAGACAGCCAACAAGATAAGGAGAGCAATCTCCTTTCAGTCGAACGCAATTAGGTTTGAATATTTTTAAAGTCATTTATCGTTGTACTATGGGAAACGTTTTTAAAACTTTCATTTAGTTCAAACAACACCAAAAGTTCAAACCTTTGGAAGTCTTTGTCTGAAAATGGAAGGCAGGCTTTCAAGCACACCCAGGTGAAAAAGTAGGAGAAAAGTAGGACCAAAATTCTTTTAAAAGTAGGACAAAGGTAGGACAACTGACGGCTTTGAAGAAGGACTAAGAATGCAGCCTTTGGTACAGATATTTGAAGAAGTACTGATGAACTGCTTCTAGTCTGCCTGTGACTCGTTTCACTGATGGTAGAGTGTGAGCCATCTGGACTGGACATGCCAGATGAACATTTGAAATCTTCCTTGCAACATGTGTTCCAGGCTTTAACCCTAAACACCTCCAAGGCTTACTCCCTATTCCTGCATGATACAACCTTACACAATTTGTTGAAATTGCGGCATATAAAAAGTAGGAAAAAGTAGGAAATAGTAGGAACTTCAAGACAAAAGTAGGAATACTAGGAGAAGGGTCAAAAAAGTAGAAAATAGTAGGAAAAGTAGGATCACTTGAAAGCCTGTGAAAGGTAATACTCACAATTTCAGCTTCTTTCCGTGTTCTGAAGGTTAAGATCAGTGACCCTTTTTCCTTGTCGTGTTCGACGCGATCCACATTTCCAAATTCCTAAACGAAGCAAAGCAGAATGTGCATCATTGGCAAGATAGTAGTATCAACAACAACAATCGATTATGATAATAATAGAAAAATAATAATGATGATGATAATAGCAATAATAATAATAATAATAATAATAACAATAATAACGACAATATTGATAATAATAACAACAAGACACAGGAGTGCACACTAATTGACATAGCTTTACCAGCTGGGGACGAGAACATTGTTAGTACTGAGAAAGGCAAAGTGGATAGATATCAGAACCTTGGTTTTGTAACTAAGAGAAAATCCAGGGCCCCATTGCTCAAATAACCCTGGATTAAGAGAAATTCAAACAATAATTTCTTCATAAGTTAAGTTTTGTTATGCTTACAGGATACTGATCAGATTTGAGTAAAATAAACTGGTCAACCCAAAAATTTCAGCCCAAAGCAAGCTTCACAAAGTAGGAAACAGAAACATGGATTAAAAAAATAAGCCCTGGGGTAGCACTAATTGGGTTTTGAGGAACCTGGCCATGAGCATCGAAAGTGACTATAATACTATTGGTAACTGGAACAATCTCAGAGAATGCAGAGGCCTGGCATGGGAAGTTGGACGTTCCTGACACAGATGAAAGTGCAGTTGTTGGCCATCCTTGGAAAAGCTCACATATTTGAGTAAGTGTTCAAAAAAAAGTAGACTCCCGAATTTTATGCTTTTTAGGAGAGTAACGAAATCAAATATACAACGGAACATTACATTACAGTTATGAATGACACTGTAGCAGAGTTTGATAGTAAATGGGGCTTTCTGAAACCATTTCTTTTCTTTGAGGGAAACTGATCAATTTGTTCTGATCATAGTTAGCGAAACATAAAGATCATTAAAATAATAAGTGCAACATATTAATGTTGTAATAAGTGCAAATGGACAATTAATGCAATATATCAAATGTTAACTAGTACAATACAAAATGTATAATTACGGTAATACACAAAAATGTAATTAACGGTTAATATGGTATAAAAAAATGTAAAAAATTAGTGTAAATATACAAATTGTAAAGATTAATGTGAAAGTTACAAATAAAAAAAAAAGTGTTCATAACAAACAAGACCCAGATAATCATCAAAGAATTGATGAGAATAACAATAATTTCTAACTTCATTTCAGGGAGCATACATACCATGAAGTGTTCGATAACATCCTCCTTTTTATCTGACGTGACATCTACCACAGCAATCTGCCGACTACGTTTATCAATTACTGCATTTTCACGTGTCCACGAACGGCTGGTGTTGATCCCGCGCCCACGTGCATGACCACGCCCTCGACCCCTTGTGCGAACTCTGACCCCTCTTGCTCGAGTGGCACCACGTCCAACTGGAGAAGGACCCAACAAGCCTAAAGCCTGTGCCTGACCAAAATAAAAATTCATCATAACACATATAAGTTCACATTCTCTGTTTGACTACCTTTTCACTAATTATTTGCCCATGAGTAGCACGCTGACGTCAGTGTCTTTTTTTGTTACTACAAAAAGTGTTTTCATTTTGTTTTTTCGACAATTTTATAAATAAATTACAGATGAAAATCAAGAATCAACAGAAATTTCAAATGACTTGTCTACTCAGTTCCACCTTATTTTTTCGACTTGACTATAAAGATGGGCATAAAGACATTAGTTCTGTTTATCAAAGTAGAATAGCTCATTTCAAGACCATAAAACAGTGGATACTTGAAATCTTTCGAAAAACGATTAGGTGAATCTGATATTCATAGACGCTGAACCACTGAGTTATGAAAATAGTTTCATTTTGTGTACGATACGAATCGTCATTTTACTCTACAAAAAGGTTGACCGAAACCTACCTCTTGTTTCAACTGCTCGACTGTAAGTTTTAGTTCAGTTGTGTCTTCGCCAGTCTGTTGGTGGGTGATAAGTTCTAGTTCTTGGTCCAGTATTGCCTTCTGCGCCTGCAAACATATGCAGTCAGCTGATGTCTGAATATCAAATTTAAAGTAATAACTACCATATACTTTCTTGATGAATGAAAAAAGACCTCAGTCCTTTTGATAACCCGTTTATATATCGGAACTACGGAATTTAGAGTGTTAGAAAGTTTGTCGAAAAAGATGAACCAACCTATCAAATTTGGTCACAACCTATCTAATTTGCATATTTGTAAAACCTTAATATCTCGGCAACCGAAAGAGTTATTTTAATGAAATAAACGACATTTTTCTTCTTTTTCGACATACTTTCTAATACTCTAAGTTCCGCGATTCCGATATATACACTTTAACGGATAGGCGTTAGTGTATGTTTTCCCGTGGGACGCCACGTACACTTTATATACTTTCTTGGTGAATGAAAAAAGACCTCAGACCTTTGGATAACTGGCCAAAGACGTAATTTACAAAACAACCTTCAAGTACATTCTATTAAAGTTAAAAGTTCCTAAACAAAACGTGATAAACTCTATTAATTACTGATTTGGTTTTGGTCTTAGCTAAATATGTATGCTCTTTAGATTTCAAAAAGTCCAAAATAAAAGTCGTTCGTGTTTGAAAGGCAGTTTACTTACCAGGTGACGGGCCTGTGTCGGGCTTTCTTTTGACTTGGCAGCTATTGCAGCTATTTCCACTTCCTTTTTCAACGTTTCCACATTTGCATTCAGTGCCTTTATTGTCTTGGGGACGCAAACATCAAATAAAGTCAAGCGTCATTATCTTCGTTATAGCCACAACATGATAACTCTGACAATTAACTGTCATTGCCATCAATTCCAGTTCTCTTCAAAATAGACGTCTTCAGAATTTCTTAATCATATTGTACAAAAGCCTATTTTTTACAAA
>JAOBAT010071946.1:0-19113 GCA_026413305.1 Hydrozoanthus tunicans | reverse complement strand
ACCCATTTACCAGGAAAAAATAACAAAATAAAATAAAAAAATAAAATAAACCTGATGAAGACCGCAGATTAAGTCGACAACATTTTGTACACCACAATTCAATAAATTTTAACATGAATTCAACCGATCGCCTTACGCACATCAAAACATAATTTTCATAATTTTTCGTGTAGTATTATGTATTTTGTACATTGTATTTACTTTGGCATTTTTCAAGCCATGTACCCATTTACCAGGAAAAAATAACAAAATAAAATAAAAAAATAAAATAAACCTGATGAAGACCGCAGATTAAGTCGAACAACATTTTGTACACCACAATTCAACAAATTTTAACATGAATTCAATCGATCGCCTTACGCACACCAAAACATAATTTTCTGTCTAAAAATAAAAGAATCTGATTCTGTTTTGCAGGTTTGTTGGTTTATCTATAGACTGCCTTTTCTAACTGGCCCGTGAGTACGAAAATATTAATTAGGTTAACGTACCTTACAGTAATCACAGAAGGTTTGGTAGCCTCTGAATACCATCTTTGCCAGTCTGTTTTTATGCTTTGTGCTTCTTAAGTGTTCTTGTGTCTGAGCGCTTGAGTTAAGTGGCACCTTGCAGTACTGACAGTACCCCAGGCAACTTTCTTTAGAATTTGCAGAGGATGGAGGACTAAAACTACGAGCTCTGGGCCTAGCACCCTCTCTTCTGGTTTCCCCAAGATCTATGAGACCGCTGGTGGAATGGGATTTCGGGAAATGATCACTTCTCGCGGGCTTTTCATCATACCCAATAAAACTTCGCCTTCTTTCCTCGCCGATAACCCCTGGGCCACGACTGTTTTGCCTCTTTGGAGGTTTTAAGGCCCACATTGGCGGGTAAGATTGTTCCTGTATTCTGTAAATGAAACCCATGCGTTCTAAACTATAAAGATGAGAGTTAACATCTTTCTTTGTGGTAAGTTGAACAGCCTTGGATATTTCAAGCGCTCGTGATGGCTTGTTGATGACACGAAGAAACTGGATAATTCTTTGGTGAAGCCCTGTTAGGTGATCACCATACGTAGGAGAGGCAGGCACCGGCGTCGGTGATGTAGGAGGACTGGTTGAGAAAACTTGCTGTGCTGCTGGGATTCCGTTAACTTGGCCATGGCCATCGGGATGTCTGAAAGACAAGTCTGACTTCAAAACAGAAGTGTCTTGCAGCTTTGAAGAAAGCGATGTGTCTGAATAACTATTCGCTACATCTGGTATGGAGAAAGCATTTGACTGGTAGAAATCAGGAATGGTAGTTGGTTGTTGTAGTGTAAATGGTGTTTCTGAGCAAGATGTAAACGGAGACCTAACCCCGTAAACAAAGCGAGGATCTGCGCTTTTCTCTTCTGCAACTGCGCTGTCAGAAAATGTAAGAAAAGCTGCGTTGTGCTTTGATGGGGATGTTGGGCAGAGAGTAACGGTGCTTTCACGGTAGGAGTCGCTCTCTGCTCTGGATCGCCAATGTTTACAATTGACATTATTTCTAAAATGTTTTTGTTCCACTAAATTTCTGAAAGGCTGCTTTAACGTTGAATCTTCAAAACACAAATTTTTGCACTCTAATCTATCACAGGAAACAACTTGTGCGTCTTCGAAATCAAACACTTGTTGCTCAAGGTACGGGGGATGGTTCTGAAAATCATCCATTGTTGGGCTTTTAATTTCCTCGTCAAAGTAGTTTGAATATATCTGAGAATGTGTCCTCGGACGACCAAAACCGACAGTTAGGGGTCCCATTCCAACGGTTGCCTCATTTTCTATATTTTCAGAATTGTAGCTATCAACACTTGCTGGTGATCTTTTAAACAGACCTTGCACAAGGTTTCCGTGAATTTGTTTATGTCTCTCATTGCTGGTGTCTTCATTAAAAGAGTTACAGCCTGCTCGTTCCTGATTAAGGTGATTTTCTGTGCTCATAACTGTAAAATTAACAAATTGAAAATAGGAGTAAAGATTTTATTCTAAAATTCAAAAATGCTGACAATTCAGGTTAAGCTATTCTTTAAGTGTTTCATGAACAATATGTAGCACATTGAATATAATGACAATAGCAACCGTAATATTAACAGTAATAATAATAATAATAGCAATGATAAATATGACGATAATAAAATTGATACCAATGATGGTAATAACAACAATGATAATTAGTTCTTTGATGCATCACAAAAATACCAAGCGCTAGAGTAGCTGAAGACATTGATTCAAGCCAAAGAATTGTATGAAAAGTAGAAAAAAAGTAAACGCACTTACATATATATATGTATTTATCAGCTGCTATGATACCAAACGTCAATGTTACGCAGAAAAAAAAAGTGCTAACAACATACGACAGAACTTTGAAGCAAACATCAAATATCTTGAATGCAATTTCTTTAGTGTCCACATGCAGCACGGCAGAAACGATGAGCGTTTAGGTTCGTACGAAGACCAACAGTTTCTAAAGCTGTCAATCATTGTTCTAAGGCCTCACTTTCTAAAAATACTTCTAACTTAAAGGCTTTCTGACATTGCTTCATATGTTTTGCTACACCGATCATCGACTTTCATCATTTATAAGTGTAGCAAAAACTATCAAGCCGTATTAGAAATGCTTCACTAGCAGTGCTTTGTGGAATTACACCTAGCAAATAAATGACTCGTTCAAATAAGTGCCTTTGACCATGCAACAATTCTCGTCACTTAAACTTTGATTTAGATGCTGTGAAACAAAGAACTAGCTTCCTGTAACAACCACGAAATGTTAAGAAATGAAAACCATGCTGGTAAAAAAGGCTACAAAAACAGTGAAACGCAAAGAGACTAATTACTCGCAGTCATTTAAAAAACAGGCTTCTTGATCAGGAACTCAAACTGAGCGTGAGTTTCATCAATACAGGAAGTTATCAGCTTTTGACCCCCAGTGAGGTGTTAAAGGAAAACGAAAATGATCAACTCTCAAAAATTAACTGTCTCTCCAAGTTTCTTTAAAACGTCCAGATAACGCAATATTCTGCAGAGAAGCAAGAGACTTTCTCTGGCTCTAAAGAAGGATAGTGCATTCTATACAAAACGTCTTGACATATCAGAAAGATTTATTTCTAACATTTTATTTGTAGAGACAGTAACGTTTTTAGAGTTTTCTTATAATGGTAACACCCAGTTGCAACAACAATATTTAAAAGTTCAAGCTTGTTTTTAAGAAACACTGATTAAAGTCAGCTTTTACGCGCAGTTTGATAAGCTTTACACCATTGTGATTGAATAAAACTAACTTTTCGGACTATAGTCTTTAGTCTGAGTATAATGTGTGAAACTTACGAACGTCTCAATGTTACCCACTTTATACAAGAGTATAGATTGCTCGCGAGTTAGTTCAATACTTGGTCATCGGCTACTCGCTAGCAAGTTCAATGCTTGTATAAAAACTATTAAAGTTAGTGGAAGCTCGTGTGTAGATTACGCGCAAGTTAGTTCAATATACTTGTGTATGGTCTGCACGCAAGTTAATATACTTGTGTAAAGTCTGCATGCAAGTTAGTTAATATACTTGTGTATAGTCTGCACGCAAGTTTAATTCAATATTGTGTATAGTCTGCACGTGCAAATTTAGTTCAATACTGTGTATAGTCTTAGTTCAATACTGTGTGTAGTCAGCACGCAAGTTTAGTTCGATACTTGTGTGTAGTCTGCACGCAAGTTTAGTTCAATACTGTGTGTAGTCTGCACGCAAATGTTTAGTTCGATACTCGTGTGTAGTCTGCACGCAAGTTTAGTTCAATATTTGTGTGTAGTCTGCACGCAAGGTTAGTTAATATACTTCTGTTAGTCTGCCTGCAAATTACTTCAATATTTGTGAGTCTGCTTGCAAGTTAGTTTAATACTTACAAGTATAAAGATGCATGCAATCGAGCTAAGGTTCTTATGTATATATAGGTTACAGGCAAATTATTTCAATACTCGTGTAGGTTATCCGAAATGTTAGCTCAATACTCATGTGAGATCATAGCAAATTAGTTCAATACCTGGGGTACGCCCAACTTCAACCACAGTTTCTTTTCTGGAGCTGTGATAATTGGTAGTCGAAGTGGATAATAGTTTGACGTTAAGGCAAATTGATTCTCAGAAATTGGTTCACATTATTGTGAAAATACCTTTCCATTTGATTTTTGAATAATGCTACTGCAAAGAAATGTTGATTACTGTGTTATTTGCTTTTGAAGTCAGTGTTTCTGAACGCTATCCAAACTCAGACCATGTTCAATATGACAAACGAATGCTTTTGCAGCTCTAGTAAATTTTGATAACTATCATGGCACGCCATTTCTAGCAGTTCCAGGAAATCAATAGTTCTGCGCACGTGCAGCATGTTCAAACTATGCCCGTATAAATATTAAATTGTTTACAGAGCAAAACTCTGATGTGCTTCAAAAAAACAGTGAAAGATTGTTAGTAGTTCGACAATAGTTTTACCAAGTTTTTCTAGTCTGCATTTTCAGTTTAATGCAAATTGTTTCGTAAGGAAGAACTAGGAGAAGACAAAGCGGTCAAGAGAGCGGTATTTGCTAGACTCTGCCTTGTAGTTCAACGGCTTAATAACTCTTATTATAATGTCCAGAATTAATTCATTAACTGCAATTGCAAACACACATAATAAAGTTCTCTGTTTGGTAGTCGAGTGCTAGCCGATTCAACTGTAATAATTGTTCAGTCAGAATGATGCAATTATCAACAAACACGCATAATAAAGCTCTCTGTTATGGAGTCGAGTGCTAGCCGATTCAGCTGTAATAGCTCAGCCAGACTGGTGCAATTACCAGCAACCACGCATAATAAAGCCCTATGTTTGGTAGTCGAGTTCAGCAGTGATAATTCAGTCAGAATAATGCATTTTCAAACAGGGTCAGACTGATGAGTTGTTTTGAAGAAAGCCAACCGTTAAATTATACATCTAACAGCAGGCAGTTTACCTCACCTAACTGATTTCAACATGGTATTGGTATATAGATTTTTGTTAAAACACGGTTGTATTCAAAGCCTGAAGATTGAAAAAATTTTAAACATCGACACGAAATAATAAAACGGAAAATTCGTACGAAAGTTAAAATAACGAGAGTTGTTTCTAACAGTTTAGTGCTTATATTTTGTCTTGTCCTTCACATGAACAAAGATCACTAAAAAAGCTGCATTTTTCTATCTTAATATGTATAAAACTTTGCGTAGATAGTCCGCTTACCAGTAACGTTTGTAATCGGTGGTCATCTCAAGACACGTCAACGATTCAGTTCAAAGGTTTTATAAAGAAGCAATTCTACATTCCAGAGTCCATCTAGCATTGTATGGTATTATGAAAATCATGATCCTTTTGAGGAATTGGTTGGAGGAAGGCTATCCACTAGAATCATTCCGAAGTAGATACGACTGCCACATGCAAGAGTGATATATAGTTTCACGACTTGACCCAAAACTGAATGCTGATATTTATCGTCTTCAGCTACTTGGTATAGTTGGAAACACTTGCAAAAGCAAGAAGATAACAAAGTGCTTAGCAGTGGATCGCAAATATCAAAACGTTCTTGTTTATTCAGGATGCTCTGATTTGCCACTATGGTCACGGTTGACTAAACCATTACCTTCCTTATATTAATACATGGCAACTTGCTTGGAAACCAACCAACAAGTAGATCTAAGTAACTAGATTTTAGCAGCAAATGTTTTAAATTTGTCCTTGATCTCACTCAAAATTTGAAAGGTTTATTCTTTTGAGATTTTTTTCTGTTGGTGGAGAACAGAGAAACAGGAAAGGAACTAAATACAAGTCACGCATTCTGCTAGCGCATACCTTTATCTTGAAAATTATCAGACAACATTAACTGCTTTTCTCTGCATAAATATTCCTACCTAAATTTCAAAAAGCATAAAGATAATTCGAATTTTTGGAGGATACTCAAGAACTGAAGAGTTCCATTCACTAAAATTAAAGCATTTCAAGATATCTATTAAAGTTTTCTCTTCGAATGGTTCAGTGATGACAAAGAAGGCAAACTCATGGAAAGTTATCAGATGACTAGATGAACTAGCTTGAAGCAAATCCAAGCACTTCCTCTACTTTACAAATATTTTGAAAGGGAAACAACTATGAGGACATTGATGATAAAGAAGACTAAGGAAAAAATCTATTTCACAAATGTAGAGATTGACAATAAGCATTTCAATGACAACGTTTAGCGAATTATCAAAAACCGAATAGAAATTTTATCGATCCTAGAGCGTTTTATGATCACAAAGAAGCAATGCTTCTGATCCATCAGGGATGATCGGGCAACGCTGTTTGTTTTACCTGTTGTGTTTCGTTACTGTATGTGCTCTATGACCGAGTTCCTACCGAACCAATTTTTCAGTAAACCAAGAGTACCTTAACTCCTGAAACATTTAATGACGGATTTGTTTGTTTTAAAGGACATAATCAGTGGATGTTAAGTCCACTATTAACTCAGAATTGATACATCTTAGAAAGGTCTTTATAAATATTCGATTTCTAAATCTATAAAGGAGAAGGTTCCAATTGAAACAGCTCCGGAGCAGATGCCAAGAAGAAGATGTCACGTAGATATGGTGCTATCAAAGCTCTCACGGTCAAGACCTTTGACAATTAGGACTACTAAAAAGAAGAAAATTCCTTTATCAAAGCAAACCAAATTTCGAAAAAAAGTAACAAGAAATAATCTCAGTATTTTAATATCTTTCTTCTTCTTTCACACAACCACTGCTCAAGACTGAGTTGCAAGCAAACTGAGGTCTCTCCAACCTTGTGTTATATACTGATTCAAACAGAATCCTTTTGGTTCCCCTGCTTCCGGGTGTCTTTTCATTCTTTAAAATTCAAGAACTAGTACTTTCCCAGTTCCCTTAAAAGAACGATAACAGCCTGAGAAACAGAGTTTGTTACCAGTATACCTAAACCCTGCCATAAAACACTTCCTTGATAACAAAGTTCAGAAAAGAAGACCTTCGAGACTCCACGAATATTAACTGACAGGAGGATTATGGACAACACAAACACAAAATGTAAGCAGTTACTAGTTTAACGAACGAGTTCTACAGCTTCGTTCAAAGACTGTTTGAGTTGATGAGGATAAATCTCCAACTTCTAGTTCGCCACTAGAGACCATAAGACTTTTTTACTACAGCCATGGAGTTTCCTAATTGCGTTCTATAGGCTTCTAGTTTTACTGAATGATATACATAATTTCGGCTCAAGGAAAAATGAAGTAGTTCTTAGGTAAACACTTTATATAAAACTTAAACGCAATAGAAAAAATGAAAGACAACTCATAACACAGAAACACACGGCGAAAATAAAAAAAAACCGAGCTAAATACGTAAAGTTCTATCTTGGTGTTGGCTGGCTGCATCGAAAACCAATAGACATGATGAAGCTTGTAAACAACAACAGTATCTCATTTTCTGTAATACCAACTTACGATCAAGCTAAACTAAACTAAACTAAAAAGAATCAGAAAGCTTTTTCGCGTTAGGATAAGTTAACTGAAAGATAGTAAAATTAAAGTGTTCATGAGCCAGAATTTTTTGCTGAGTAGGAAGAAATATAATTATTTAGTTTTCTTAAAGCAAGACTTTTGTATTGACGAGTAATTGGCAAAGATAAAGATCAAAATTTTTCGTGTCCACTAACCTAGCTAGATTCCCGATCAGTCCTAAACAGAAATAAAAGAAAGGTAATGGTACGATCAACAACAAAGGAAAACACATGACTCTTATAACGCTTATTGTAATCAAACGATTAATCGAGTGATTGAAACACTCATATTTTGTGCTTAATGACTACATACTGTCAAAATAACCTTTGATTAACTTTACCATCAACTTTTATTTGAGTCGTTTTTTACAATTTTACCCCAGCAAATCATTTTTGCAACAAGTAGCTCAAATATTAGCATTTTTTTTACGATAAAGTAAGGTACATTTCTCAGAAAGGAAGCTGTAACCTCCTGGATGTTTTTACTTACTTTGAAATATCAGCTCTTAAAAGAGAAATTGAAAATGATCTAAACATGAGTGCTGATGCCTTTATTAAGCTGTTTTACTCAAAATAAAATCTTACTTCACATGTGAAAAATGTTTTAGTTAATTGTTCTTTAGATTATTGGAAGAAAAGCGAGAAAGAAAAAAGATGATCTCAAAATGAAAACGGAAGTGAATTCATTAACGTAGATGACCATACGCTCAGCTGTACCTGAACTTCTAGACAGTACGTGAAGGACTCGATGCTTCAAGTAGATGCTTTTACTCAAGCTGCAGACAGCATTCTATTAAGAAATCAATCATAGCTATACCATTTACTAAGTCTAATGGTCTCCCATATAACATAACATCAAATGTCTTGAGACAAGCATCGTTTTCCCTAAAACAAACAAACTCACTTTCCTAGCTAAAATAGCTTTTTGCTTAAGTCTTTAAAACGTTTAGCAATTTCTAAAGGCTTTCATTGCAAAACTAAAAAATAAATCATTTATCTCATTAAGGAAATTGCATGATTGCATGATTCCAAGGCACTTAAGTCAAGTCTAAAACTCAAGAAATGATAAAGAGATCCGAAAAAACCACAAATATTGTCGAAGTAAATGAGTTAAAGCTCTTAAAAAATAAAACATATCAAAGGTAACTATAGGGTAAATATACAACCTTTCAAAAATAAAGCCACTGAACAAAGTGAAATCCTCTTATTGAAAATTGAAAGAAGAAAAAATTTACTGCAGCAATGAAACTCTGTAAAAACAACTGTTCTGGCAACAAAACATCTCCTTCATGGCATGACCATATTCGAGAATGTTGACAACATTAGAGTTTATATAGAATGGACAAAACACATTAATGAGTACGGTGATATATGCCGTTTTCCTTCAATTGACTTAATTGTGCATGTTCTTTCTTTACTCATGCCTTTCAGAGTAAAATTTGTGTGTTCTAAGACACATGTTTAGCATTACAAGATACCAAGTACAATAGTTTAACTAGAAATTTAAGCTAAACACGAGGGAAAGAATATCTTCAATTGATATATCAATATTTCACAACAATCTCAAGTTTTAGATACAGACATGTGCTCTAGGATATATCAAATACAGACTCTCAGATTGAATTTCTCAAAGCCTATCTTCAGGCCCTTAACCTTAATTAATCTTCATGCAACCCACAGTTGTTGATTCCATCCAACAGAAGATTAAAAGTTTATGATATTTTCTCTTAACTTAGGTACAAACTACATATGGGTGTCCAGGTATTTATGAAACTCAAATGACATGTTCTTAATAAGAGAGCGCACATTCTAGCAATTTCCAGACACCATTAACAGGCAGCAAACTGTATTATCGCATAACTACAGTTTAGAAACCTTCCTTTATCTCTGAAAGCACAACTGATGTGAACTGAATAACTGAAGTAGATGTGTATATTGCATAATGAAGTAAGTTCTATAAAACAACGCTAGCTTAGCATCAAAACAGCGAGTATGTAACTGGATCAACAGGGTGTCTTTGCGTCCAGCCAAAGGAATAACTACTGCCCAGCAAAACTCCACTTTAGCAAAAGCATTTGGATGGTTTATATTTTTATTCAAAACAAAAATAAACACGAACAACGGTTTTACACGATACCTTGCCAATTGTTCTACATAGTGGAAATTATCTCAGTGCAAGGTAGAGCATGTGATAATGATGGCTCTGACCTAACTGAAAGGCAAATCTTCGCTAAGAGCTTTCAGACTATCATCATATCCAAGTTAAAAGCTAAGCTAAGGAACATAGAGAAAACAAGACATCAGTTTCTTAAAACACAATCAACTCCTTACCAAGGAGAGATCATGATCAGTACCAGCTATTCGATCGTCATGTGGCTAGACAGCAAGCGATACAGCATTCAGTTTGCATTGCTAAAAAGGAAGTTTCTGAAACAAGATCGCCTTTGTTGATTTATGAAGTAAAACTCGTCAAAAGAGTTAAACAAGTTCATATAAGAACAAGTAAACTAAAATCCAATGTATAGAAATAAATGCCTATCAGCCAGAAGACGAAAGCTGTATAGGTCTCATATAAATTAAAATTCAGTCCATACCATCTGTGTAACTTCTTAATATGACTACATGGTTATTTCGCCATCAACTGGAACTCCCCTGTAAGCACTAGATTCAGCACAATTACTCAAGTAAAATGTCTGACGTAATAAGAATGTTCATTAGTTACTCTCAACTCTTATATTCTAGTTACTTTAATTCATTTTGCAGCAACAACAAAAACAGTTCATGCAGTATCTATAATAATTACTTAAGATTAAGGAATATTAAGCAAGGAGACTCCAGCTAACCTGAGTTTGTTTCCCTGTTCACAGAGTTGGGGCTATTTTTCGAATAAGAATCAACTTGGAGAATATAATCATTCATTGTCGAGTATCCGTTCATATTGTAGGTTGTAGATGCAGCAGGATTCAGGCTCACTAGAGTAGCGCAGCGAGGCTTCGGACCATTTTTTGAATTCAGCAAGTTTAAAGTACGTTTACTCTCGTCAATTGAAGTCTCAGTGAGCGGATCATAGCACTGCGGTTGCAGTTTGAAGCCATTATGCTTTTCCAAAGCTCTTTCTTTCTTTTTGTGGTTCTTGCCTTCAAAATGGTCCAACGCTGTTATTTCAGAAGTCAAAGTAACATTGCAAATCCCACAGTGGCGGGAAAAGTTAGAACCACTCTTTAGTAGCTCCTCTGCCCTCTGTCTTGTTGCTAGCTTTTTCTGGTGTGTCTTACCTTTCTGATGTGAAGTCTGTTGCTCAGGCGAGTTCAATGGAACCTCACAGATTTCACAGTACATGTGGCGTGCAGTTCTACCAAACAGATCACGACACTCAACAGCACAAGAACACAAATAAAACTGTCGTGACTGCCTCTACGACTTGAATATCTTAATAATCGACAAGCTGGTTAGTTTGATTTTAAGGTTGTCGTGATTATTACGCAGTTGGGAAAGGGAATCGATTTACGCTACTGCTACTATTGTTGTTTTGTTGTTTATGACTAGAAAAGCGTCGTGCTGTTTATGTTCCCATTTGTCTTTAATGCCGACTTCCGCTTGCACTTCAAGTGACGCTATTTATATTACCGAAGAATAATTTTCAGCAGATCAGACGACTGAAGTTTCGCTTTTGCAAGGAAGAACAAGCTCCGAAAAAAACAATTATCCTGTTTTCGATCCCCTCAAAGAAACTTCCCCCTCAGCCTTTATATAACAACAGCGTACGTTTCTTAGAAATAGTTCTTGTTTACAATCGTAAGAAATAGACTTACTCGGAAACTACCGCTGATACGAAAACGTGCGCTTTTATAACAAAGTATATGAAGTAATACCACCTTAGATGGTTTCTTTTATAAAAACACTACTTTTTTAGGGAGATTTATTTGTTAAATGAATACTGGTAAACAGAATATTCGTTTTAAAGTCGGCAACTTCAAAATATGGTTTCGAGCCAGACACTTGAACTAGTGCCAAGTTACACTCGACCCTTATAGTTTTAGAGCACTGGGGCGAAGCCGTTTTCCAGGAAAACCCGGAAATAGAGTTAACCTAATGTATGCAAGTTCAACAAACATAAATCAAAACGAGACACAACCACTTGAAACAAAGCAGTCTTGTATGTAGCTTTATTCTATATTTTCTACAATTTCCCAATGTTATTCACATTTCAAGAATTGCTAGAATTGGATTACGCTCAAGTGTTGTTTCAGAGTGTTCCATATTCTGTTATTTCAGAGTGTTACATAGTTCTTGTAGCAAATTCAACTGGAACTGAATGTATGTCTGGATCAGGAAAAGGGTTTCTGAAGGGTCAGTAGTTCTTGAATATCAATATCGAGCTGTTCAAAGTCACGCTACATATGGTCTTTACAAAGAAGTTATTAATACTACATACAAACAAGCAGCATTCGAAGTAAAAGGAATTCCATAGAGTTTAACATGCCAGTGTTCAAATCAAAGAAATAGACAATAACGGACTCAGAGATACAAATTTTCCCTACTGGCTAAATGAAGGCTTTAGAAACAAATAGCAACAATAGAATAAGCTCCATGAAGCCAAAGATAGTCAACATTTCTTAGTCACGCACTGCTATAGGCGAAATGCAAATGATACGATTACCAATAGCTATATCTAAATCTTTATTGAATAGAATTGTTGTATATCAAGAATATTACATGGCCGCGCGGGGAATACGAAGACGTAAAATTCGTATCCCATGCGGCCATGTAATGTTCTGTTTATTTTATAGAAACTGATGAGCTCCTTCCTAGAACACAATTTTCTAAAAGGACCGGTCGCGCTCCTGTGTTTTGGAAGCTCTCTTTTAATTGGCTAATCTATTAGTAACCACGGTGACATCAAAATTCACACACTTGAAGTTTAAGAGTATCTTCACTGCGTGCGACGAGGTTACGAGTTTTTAGAAAAATGAAGCATGAGTTCTCGCACTTTCAAAGTTTTTTTTTAGATCACAATCTTATCAAGAGTCAAACCAAAAACTGCCACAAGTGACAGTTAACTCCCGTACGTTTTAGTTTTGTGTTTTTCCGGTCACATGATATTCACGCACATACACATTATCCCGTGATCATGTCATTTTACAAAAATAGTTTTGGTGCCGGCACAGGAATACGGGGGTGGTTACGTAAACAAAACAACTTTCGGGAAATGAAGGGTCACTTGATCTGAACGTGACAAGTAGGGAATAAACTTCCGTAGTTTCCGCTGATTCTAGTATTGCTATCATCTTTATCATTGCCATGATAATTATAATTATTATTATTATCATTATTGTTACATTGAAGTTAACATTGATATAACTTTTTCTTTTACCACTGTTTATTAGTTTTTTAATTACCACTTTAGATTAATAAAGCATTTTCTACTATCAAAGTGCTAAATGCAAAACAACTTAAACAAAAAGATACAGACTAATTATAGATTATGCCAAGGCGGAAAAGGGCATGCTTCGTTATTGATCTTTGTTATCATTAACTTTATCGTAGTAATTATCACTATATTTGTTATCATAGTTAATATCATTTTTATTAAAAACTTGATAAATTCCCGACATAGTTTAAAACTTTTGTTCAAACTGCCAAGCTATGAAGGATTAACTCAAATTGGGCCATCTCGAATTCAAAAAGGGAACATAACTTGACATTGACGAGTGTACGAGAAAAGGTTCTTTGGATCTGTAGTACGACATGTGAGGGCTAATGGATTTGTAATACAAATATGAGGGCTAATGGATCTGCAGTACGACAGGGGTAAGGGTAAAATTGTGGGTCTATAGTAGTTAGAGCAGCAAACACGAGGGGCTATGGATATCAGTATGCCATGGATGAGGAGCTATATAATTCTGCAATATGACACGAATGGGGGTCTTTGGCTTTCCAGTACGACACGGGCGAGGCTCGATGGATCTGCAGTATGGCGTGAGTAGTTAACAGAGTCTGGATCTGCAAGACGACAAAGACAATAACCTGCAACTATGACATTGATGACGGTCTCAGGACCTGCAGAACAAAACGGATGACGATCTAACGAAATACAAGATGACAAAAACAAAGGGCTACGGGTGTGCAGTACAACAAAAATTTGTGTCTGTGGGTCTGCGGTATGACGTAGAAGACGGTCTTAAGAGCTGCAGTATGACACGGATGAGGGTATAATGATCTGCAGTGAGAAATGGAGGAATGATCGAAATAACTGCTGGATGACAAAGTAAGGGTCTATGTACCTTTATTACGACAAAGATGAAGGTCAGCCGATTCGCCGTATGACACGGATGAGGATCTATGGACCTGCAGAATGATAAAGATAAGAATATATGGAGCTGTAATATGACAAGAATTAGAATATATGGGTTTGTAGTGTGATACTGGAGCTTCAGTATGACATGAAGATCTATGGAGCTGCAGTATGACAAGAAAGGGGATCATTTGATCTGCATAGGGCTGAAACGAAGGTCTATAGATCTACAGAATGAAGAGGAAGAGAGTCTATGGATCTGCCGTATGGCACGGATAATGATCTATGGATCCGAAATATGATAAAAATGAGGGTCTCTGGAGCTCCAGTATGAGAAGGAATTGGATCTATGGAGCTGTAGTATGACACGGGTGAGGATATATGGTGTTGCAGTGTGAGATGGATAAGGATCACTCGTTCTGTAGTATGACACGGTTATGGATCAATTGATCCGCTGTAAGACGCAGATGAGGATCTATAGATCTGTAATATGACACGGAAGAGGGTCTCTGGAGCTGCAGTATGACAAGGAAGAGGATCCGAGGATCTGCAGTTTACAAGAATGATAATCTATGCAGCTGCGGTACGACAGGAATGAGGGTCTCTGGAGCTGCAGTATGACAAGAATGTTGGTCCATGGGTCTATGGTATAAAACGGATGAGAATCTAAATAGAGTTGCATTGCGACAGGGTTGAGATCCATTGATCTATAGTAATACGACAGAGATGAGGGTCCATTGATCTATAGTATCAAACAGATGAAGCTCTAAATTCTGCATGATGTATGAAACAGACGAGGATTTTTGGATCTACAGCATGAAACATATGAGGATCTGTGAATCTGCAAAATGAAATAGGGGGAGAACTATATACCTACATGATGTATGAAACAAATGACATATGAAATAGGTGAGAGTCTATGGATCTCTATGGACACCCTGTTGTTTTTTGAAAGCAGTTCTTTTAAAGCTATTGAGACTGCTCTGTCCTAAGAACTTAACCACGTTGTCGAATGGTTGAACCAAAACTGTCTTATGTTAAATCACTCGAATACAAAAGTTATGCTAACGAAGACTCGTCATAACTGAGTTCTTTCCAGTCATTTACAGTAATTGTTAATGACAAAGATCTTGAAAGGATATGCAATTATTAGCATCTTGAAGTGATTTTGGAACCTTGCCTATCATGGAACGAACACATTAAACTTATCGGAAACAAAACACAACAAAGGATGGATCCTCAGTGCTTCGTTTTTATCATGGTTAAACTTCTTTTAGGTGTCAGTACTTCTTCTGTGGCAGTCTTTATTTCTACTGTATTGTACTTCCTGTGGGTTCCGATATTTATCTTCTAAAGCTATTGTTCAGTAGCTTCTGTTTCCCCTAGTTCCCGTGAGTATTGATTCTTTTTTTTTATGATAATATCTATTTTCGGTTCGCTTCCATTGGGCTCCAGTATCCCTTATCTAAAGATATTGCAGTTTCTTCTGTATTCAGTTCCTGTGGGTACTGTTTCCTTTCTTTTATGGCAGTATCTATTTTCGTTTACACTTCCATTGGGCTCCAGTAGCTCTTATCTAAAGGTAAGCGTAGTTTCTGCTTCATTCAGTTCCCGTGGGTACTGTTTCCTTTTTATTTTATGATAAAATATATTTTCGTTCGCACTTCCAGTGGGTTCCAGTAACCCTTATCTAAAGGTAAGTGTAGTTTCTGCTTCATTCAGTTCCCGTGGGTACTGTTTCCTTTTTATTTTATGATAGAATATATTTTCGTTTGCACTTCCAGTGGGTTCCAGTAACCCTTATCTAAAGGTAAGTGTAGTTTCTTCTTCCCTCAGTTCCTGTTGGTAATGATTCCTTTCTTTTGTAATTATGGCAATATTTATTTTCTTTAGTATTTCCAGTGGGTTCCAGTATCTCTTATTTAAAGGTACTGTAGTTTCTGTTTCATTCAGTTCACATAAATACAGATTCCTTTCTATTTTTAAAGTATCTATTTTCTTTTGTACTTCCAGTGGGTTCCAGTATCTGATCTTAAGGTATTGTAGTTTTTGCTTCCCTCAGTTTCCGTGGGTACTGATTCCTTTCTTTTTCCTTTGTACTTCCTGTGGATTCCAGTATCTCTTATTAAGAGGTAAGTACTGTAGTTTTTGCTTCCCTTAGTTCCTGTGGGTACTAACTCCCTTCTTTTCTGTAGCAGTGTCTATTTTCTTCAGAACTTCCTTTGGAAAAACAAAAGGAATGAACACAGTGAATAAAGACTTTGCAGCTTAATCGACAGAAAAATCTGTATTGATAAACCGTACAGAACTCTATAAATCATCAGTCGAAGTATGGACCTGAAGTCAAAGACAAAAATATATAAAAAAGCTAGCATGTAAAAACTGTTCATTGTGTAGATAAAAACTGCAGCCCATACTTGGTGTTATAGTGAACAAGTAGTACAATGTACATGTAAGTAGATTTCACCCTGAGTGCTTAAAACAGGAACCAAACCCATGAACTGACTGGTATTGGTTAAACACATGGCAATGACAGTAGCCTCATGTGCCACCTTATGGCTTAAAGATTTGCGAGAAAAATTTAGTATCAAGAAATAAAATAAGGTTAAAAATTTCCGAAAGTATTTAACACAAGTTTCGCAAATAATCAATCTTGCCAGTACAACATCACACAAGAGATTCCTCCTAATACTGCCAACATGAATTCCCTTTAAGGTCTAGCACTTCCTACTTTCATTTCGACATCACATGTTCAAACCCCCTATCCTTTATTCATGACATCACACAATCATGTGGTAGCATCCCACACTGTCAATTTGACTTCACATACAATGTCAGTGTGGCATGTAGTACACAAGTCACCACCATTGTGGTGAATTGTGATATCACACATCAGTGTGATATCACAATTAACCATTCTGGAAAAAATGGCCACTGTACATTTTACCACAATGTATTGGGAACCTTACACCTTAAAAAGAAATGCAGAGAAGGTGACAACTGCTAAAACTTCCTTGAACTAACAACACTGCATCTGTATGTAAAATTTGAAGTTTAAGCAGATTATCGCTCTTTGCGTCTTTATGAGCAATTATAGATGTTAATGAGCTGGGAATTATGGGTAAATGTAAAACTCGCCATCTTTTGTGTATAGTTCATGGATTGCATGTAGGTGAGATGCATATTAAGTATTACTCCACATAACTAAGCCATGCCGTTAGCATCTCAGACTTATGAAACTGATGCATGAACAACTGCTGTGTAAAATTTAATAATACCTAACATCGGGAAAAAACTCAACTTTTTGAACAGCTTGAGAGAATGATAACTTTGTAATAGCAATTTTTTCACATTAAAATAAGGGAAACTAATATTTTTTTGCTTTCTAGCTGTGGTTTATCAGCACAATAATAACCACGTTTTTTTTATCAATCATAACGTGCATACTATTTGGGTTATTTTATAAAAAGGATGAAAAATCCATGTCTCACAAACAGAACAAAAAGTTTATTTTATCCTTTGAACATGAGAATAAAATTAGTACTTTTAATCAAGTTCTCTCTATCTCCAAGATGGCAAAAGTGTCAACCCCCCACCCCCCCTCATCAAGCCAAATAATCAAGATAATCCAGACCCAAGTGACAAGTTTAAGTGACAATTTTGTGGTCCTACTTTGGGGTAAAACATTGATAGAAGTGTTAGTAAACATATCTAAGGAAAGGCTCTTAGTGTGAAAATATAGAATAACAGTTCCCCTTGATTACCTTTTGTATTTGAATTGGAAACTCTTCAATGTTCTCCTGAACGCATGGGACACAGAATCTTCTGGTGTAAAACAGACTGCATTTCTTTAAATGCAAAAGTATAACAACACTTTAATAAAATATACAAATGATGAAAAACTTGATAAAAGGACTTAAGTAATCAGTTATGTTTTCCAACTATAAAAGTCCTCATTAACCACAAGTTTTTTTGGAACATAACTATTTATGATCTACAGGAACTCATAAGGAACACTAGTATTGGGTATGCAAACTTTTGTTAACTTGTTCAATTCTTGTGTTTGTTTGTTCATGCCTCCATGTTTCACCAATAGGCAATAGAATAGTATTGCACTCAATTCAGAAAAAGCAAGGTACCTAATAAAATAAGATGTTCGAACCAAGAGAACTCCAGATCTATGCTAACCTTTGAACTTTAAAATGTGGGAGACTTTGAGGGCTTGAAAGTTTGTTGTATTGTATTTTATGTAAATCTTAAATGCTTTATATTATCAATATTGTATTTTCAATATTTTAGGTAATTATTTTAATTGTGTACAGATCAAGAGTAGGGTAGTATATATATAGGGTCTACTATTCTGGGCAGGGGTGTATATATATTAGATTAGTTTAGTTTTAGGTGTCCTTACTTAGTGGGAAACTGCAATTTATTTGACACATTAACAAAGTTTATTATTATTATTATTATTATTATTATTGTTATTATTATTATTATTATTATTATTATTATTATTATTATTATTGTTGTATCAACTGTTTGAATGTTCACATTGCCTCCCATCATAACTCCTATGTCCACCATACTGTTTGGATTTATAATCCTTCATAACCCATATCACATATTATTATTGCATTGGGATGCATTGTCTATCATGAGTCAGGAACAAACGATCAGCACTTCGTTTTGTTGTATACTCTTATTTGTCTAAATTTTCACATTTTTTAAATGTGTGAAATTTCTGTAAAATGTTGGAGGCAAAAATGCATAAACCTCTCGCAAAATGAGGGAGAGTTGGCATCTCTGATTGAATCCTTGACCAACGACAGTTGGGTTTAATGCACCTATCAAATGAATGTAAATCCCAAAGGGGTGGGGGGTGTATACGGGCAAGGGGTGGGGTCATGATGTCAAGTATATGCCCAAGGGTGGAGAATTTGATCACAAACTCAGTCCCATAGGTCAGAACATTTGATTTTTGAGAGCATTTGGTATTCCTGTGTTGGCAAGGTCACTAAGCATCATTGCGTTTGGAGCATCGAGGAAAGGACAAGATAAGCATAAAAACACTACATTTAAAGAGTCTCGGGTGTAGACACTTAGATGATAACAACTGTAATAGAAAGTTTGAAAAAATAATGGCTTCTTTGATGGTTTAAAGCAATAAGTTGTCCATTGGGTGGGGTGTTTTGCTTAAATTTGATTAGTAATCTCATCCCCACCCTGGAGCATTTGAATTTTTTTAAGGTATTTTGTTCAAATCCCCACCCCTT
>JAOBAT010071935.1:1245-21658 GCA_026413305.1 Hydrozoanthus tunicans | reverse complement strand
CTGATTGGCTACGCTACTCATAGGCTATTAGTGATAGCCTACGAGTAGCGATTGCGCGTGATCATATTTATCGTAAATATTAAAAAATTAATTTTAGAGCTTTAAAAAAATTTTTTTACTTCTGATTTTTGACCAACTAGTATGATTTTACTAAAACAATTTGCGGCCTCATGGGCTATTGGCTTCTAGCCCATTCGGGCTCGAGGGATAATTGTAAATTAGCCTGCGCAAATATTGCGTTGACGTCACGTTTCAAGGAGGCCGAAATCATTATTTTCTTTTTCAATAAATATATCATTTTCGGTAAAAAAAGTATCAAAACACAGTTCATACAAGTTTCTCATTTTTCCCGACATAATACACTAATTATCCACCTCGGCTCTCAGTTACAAAATCATCAGTTTAACTATATGTGGCCAATAATTTGAGGCTAACAGAAATGGAATGTTGCGAAAATTGAATCCAACTATTTCAAACCTGCCCTAAATGCCCCTGTCAAATGATTAAGTCATTTAAAGGGGGAAATAAGAATTAGGAATTAATTAGGATGAAACTAGTGTTGAAAAAGAAACATACACTGTAAATACGGCCAAAAATTCTTCTTTTCAGTGAGGAAAACTGGGCTTACGGCATTTCATTTGGGCACCGCTTCGCTCAATTCCATCTCTCTATTTACGTCTATCATTTAAACTGAATTTTAAGTGTTAATCTATTATGGGTTTGGTCAGTAAAAAAATAAATCAAACAAGCATTGAATATATCACGAAATTAGAGCGAAACTAAAGTCGATTGATAGAATAGTTTTTGCCAAACGGTAGGGGCACTGTTTATGCTACCGCGTTACATATGTTAGGATGGTAATATGTGGTATTCAATTACACAACATAGATGGCTTCCCTCTAGGTCAGGGGGTACTCCGGGGTGAAAACGGGGTAGGGATGACCGTCAGGAAAGTCCCCAAAATACCTAAAACAAGAGGCTACTGGTAGCCTACATTCGGGCCGATAATCAATTCTTCGCAATAGACCAATTAATTTACAGAGCAAACAAAATCAAGTGAAGCCTCGTGCTTTTACAAGCAGCGCGCTAAGCATTGTGGGATGGTCACGCAAAAACTGCATACCGATTTTGCGAGCCCGCGATACTAACGCGACACAACGAAAAAAAAGAACAGCCTCGAATTATTGACTCGGTGCCTCACGGCCCGAGTAAAAAACATCAAGGGAATAGAAATTCTAATAGAATAGAATTTCCTCTCCATGAAAAATACCTCTCGGTCCAAAGATTACCCTGAAAATTACGAATTAAATTGACTGACGTTTTTAACCGGATAGCTAGCAGGTGACGGCGCTGAGTCCCCTCGTGTTGCGCTGAACGTGATATAACGCAAATAAAGGCTCGTTCGTAATAGGTCGTTCGCCAAAGGTCTTTTAGTATACGTAATTGCTAAAACAAGAGTCTAACATGCAACATTTTTCAAACTTAAAAAAACACCAGGCTCTAGGTTTAACAAAAATTTTCATTTAACAACCCCTAAAAATTACCGGACTTATTAGTTCGGGGGTGGAAGCGGAATCTTTTCAGTATGATAATTCGTGATTTCCAGATATTTTTTGACCAATGATTCATGATTCATTCATAGAATTTCTTCATGATTCATGATTCATGATTCGATTCATTTATAGAATTTCTGTATGATTCATGATTCATAGCCTGCGAAATGATGTAATTCATGACTCCTTCACTTTTTTTTTAAGCCGTGATCCATGATTCAAGTATGATTCAAGATTCTGCTTCCACCCCCGAGACTAGTTTAACCCCTAAAAAAGTATGACGGTCATACCTACCATCCCAATAAAGGTATAAGTAACCCCCATCCCTCTAACCAAGCCCCTCTCCGTCTTTTATCAGCGCATGAAATAGGGTCCTTTCTTCTTACTCTTTGGGATAGAAGGTAGGCAAAGTGGTCGAACCAACAGATCTTCCAAAGCTGTCGGTAGTAACGCAATAACCCTGAAAAGTTTGCTATCAAAACCAACTCTGTATCGAGTGCTTGGTGACCTGGCCGTTAGCGAGTCCACCACCGCGTTACAAACTGGGCTGAAGTCTGTTGCTGTCATATCAATTGTTGCTTTAAACGATTCCGATACTGCAAGTTAATGAGAAATTTCAACTGTAATCAGTTTTGTTTGCAACAAACAGGACAAGATAAATCCTTTCTTAGTTCATAGGGCTGATGCTTATCTCCGATTTCTGTAGTGTCGGCGGTGGAAGCGGATTATCTTTTCAGTATGATAATTCGTGATTCCCAGATATTTTTCGATAGAGTTTCTTCATGATTCATGAGACAAAAATTCAATAATCATGATTCGTTTATTTTTTTGTCCATAATTCATGATTCACAGCCTGCGAGATGAAGTGATTCATGATTCCTTCACTTTTTTTATGATTCAAAATTCCGCTTCCACCCCCAAGTAGTGAGAGCCTTTGTCTCCCGGGACAGGACACTGTGCAGTGCTCTATATAACCAACTGAACTATAAAGCCACATCTGGAGGGAGCAGGTCAATTCTACCGGGTCTATTTATGCCACTTAAAGATGCACAATTAACATCATATGATTTGAGCCGCGGTTACGTGCAGTGAGATTATGATACGATCTCACGGTTGTACTATACGCAATATTTAAGCAATTGCGAACTGATAAGCCTGAAGTGGTCCTTCGTCACTATGTCATGCCCTTGGAGTGTCCGAAGTAAACCATCCCTTGTAGCAGGCGTTCCTAACACAAGCAGGGACGGACTGGGACGATTTGTTACCTTTGCCCAGCCGTGTAGTTTATTACTTACACACCTTGGTGCTTCCACGTATTATACTACTGCTACTGCTACTACTAAAAATATTAATAATAATAATAATAATAATAATAATAATAATAATAATAAGATTAATAATAATAATAATGATAATAATAATAATAATAATAATAATAATTTCTAGCGAACTTATCGCCCTTACTTACAATCATGGACTGAATTGCAAAGGACGCAGCTCAACGAAAGCATGTTAAGGCGCATATTGCTACCGCTACAAGGCCCATGCATGACCTCGGAGCACAGCTCCACAGCCAGATAGAATTAGCTGGGTGTCAATTTTTTTGAGGGAGGAAAACCGGAGAGCCTGGAGAAAAACCCTTGGAGTCAGATTGAGATCGACAAATCTCAGCCCACATGCAGAAACCAGGACTCGACTCCAGGTCCACAGTGGTCAGGGAGGCACGAGCGCTAACCGCTAGGCCATCCTGACTTCCCATAAGGTAAAGAGACACTCGGTGACATCTTACATTAATTTTAAAGAATATTGTTTTTGTTTAATCAAGAAAACATATCTCAGACTTCCTGCAAATTGTATGCAACCAGAGCATAGCGATCTATAATTTACTACTGTCCATCAATAATAATAAATCGATCGATTTTAACTTATCCTCTGCAAAAAACTTCAAGTTTTTTTTCCTCGGGTATCCTTTGTACTTGATTTTCTGCTTTTTGCATTACAAATATAAATAATCCTATTTCACATGCTGTTGTTTACTGCTTTTTTTAGCTGCTTCTCTTTTGCATTCGCTTAAAACGTCAAACAAAACCCCCACCCTATCCCCTCTGGGGCAAAATGGGGGCACGGTAAACAAGTGCTGCCCAATATGCTCAAAAGCCCTACCCCCTGGGGCTATATATTTTGTCCATAACGAAGCAAATGGTGTCAAACCCCCCAGGGTATAGAGGCATTTGGAAATTTTCTCCCGACAACCATTGCAAAATTGACAAAAATTTGTTCTTTTTGTACAAATAATTATTTCAAAATGATTTCAGTGACTATACTTGAAATTCAAAATTGCCACGTTTTCCCCCAGGATACCTAGGTAAGGCAGCAATATTTGACAAATCCTCCACCCCATTGGGCCAACTTTTTGTTCAATACAGCTTACATACCCCCTTTTTCCCCCAGTATGTCCTGGGAGGTTAGGGTGGGGGTTTCATTTGACTGATACAAAATGTCCATTGGACATTAAAGGTGGGGGGGGGGGCGGCACTGGCATTAAGGTAAAACTTTTTTTGAACTTAGGCAAAATAGAGCATTTCTTGGCATAAGTCTCGTAAAATCTTTGCCATTAGAGACAATACAGCACCATACAATAATATTCAGGTTATGATTGGAGTTCTCAACTTGTTCCACACGGTTATGTCAGAGTAAAACCAAAACTAATGTTAAAAACTCTAAAACTGCTCTATACACTTGTTATTAACCCTTTGGCGCATAATGCCCCCCCCCTAACCCTGGGGGGGGGGCGTTCGACGCCACCCTTGCATTAAAATCCATCTCATTTCTAGGCAGTTAAAGATATCTCACCCATATTTCGTGACTTTTCCTAAAATTTATCTGATAACATGACAGTGTAGTTTTCATGTGGGTACGCCATACCTTGTTGCCATGGTAACCACATTTTAACAACAAGGTTTTGGTCAAAGTTTGCATTTCTTTGTTCTGTTTGTTTATTATCATTTACCGATCAAAAACATTATATTTATACATGAGTACTGTCTTTCCTCCAATAACAATAGGTTTTAATCAATTAAAAGGAGATGATGAGGTGATGACGTCATCATCATTGCACAATAGCTAAATTTGGTGTTTTATGCCCTAAAAATTATGACTTTATTTTTATGTAAATGTTTTTGACTAAAATATATATAGAAGTATATATTTTGGCAAATCAATGTTTTTAAGTTGTCTGAATTATTTTATAACCATTTTACAAACAGTGAGATTGAATGTAGTAGATGCCAGGCCATCCCCTTACCCCCACCCCATATTATGACATCACTATGATGTCATCACGTGTCGCCATAAGTCAATATCATTTACATGTATGGCAAAATAATTACTTTCGTGATATAAAACAAAACTATCAAGTAAAAGCAGCAATGTATTAAAAATTTCCATAAAATGTTGGTTTTTACTATTATGACGTCATTATGACTTGTCTTGGTGTTCGTCATAATGACGTCATGGTGAAAAATACAAACACCAAGACAATACCAAAATGATACGCTCATTAACTTTTACCTTCCTGCCAAGTTTGTAACTGCAGCTTTAATTGTCTTGGAGTTATGGAGGGGGTGCGTTTGACGCCCCCACCCAGTCCAGGGAAGCCAAAAAAAGCCCAGTCTGAATAGGGTTAAATCAATGAAGCTAGAACTTACATTCTTGAATGAATTCATCACCATAATCTTCTTTGACACTACTATCTAGTCCCTCCCATACTTGTTGATACTTAGCCACAAAAGTCTCTGGGTCCATCAGTGGGGTCTTAAAACCACCTGGCTCAATGATACAGACTCGTATTCCCCAGGGAGCCATTTCTCTGCGTAGTGCATCAGAGAAAGCTTGCACTCCATATTTTGTTATACAGTAGGCAGAGAGATGCTTGAATGACAAGTTACCTGCACAACCAAAAAATTGTGAAATTAAAACTTGAGCTAATCATAAATTTTGTATAATTACATAATAAATATATACACGAGGTTGTGTGACCAGTACGTTAGGCTTACTTAGTTATGCTAAATGTTTGAACAGAGCAGCCTGTAATAGTCATAAAAATCAATGACTAGAAACAAACATTTGTTGCAACTCTGAGTTTCATTTTGGTTATACAATTGTTCAGGCTACAAATAAAGTTCAAAAACTATATAAAGACTAAAGTAAAGGAGTTCAAAATCTCCGTGGGGCTGTGTTTAAATGGGCTGACAATAATATACAGTTCAGGAATGAAATGTTATGAGCATCACGTTACATAATAATTTATGAATTACATAAAACATGTTTGTTTATAGCTTGTGTCTGCATTTAGAAATATTAAAATAATAAAAAAATAATAAAACAATAAAAGAGCCAAACTAATTTCTAAATGCAAGCACAATAATTAATTCACACGTACTATACTTTATATCTGCATAACTTTCATCACATACTAATAACTTTAATTTGTCAAAAACAAAAAGCTATCGAAACTGAAATTATAGTAGATCATGTGAGTGGCAGAATTAAGCAAAAAGTTGTTGGGGGCACAGTGGCAACTGTAAAAGTTCTTTATAAAACCTGAAACTCCTTAAGAGTTGCTGTGGTTACTCAGGAAATGATTATAATTTGGCGGTGTAGATAGGGACTTGCTGATAACCCCATGATTCCTTGTGGCACTAATAGCTCATGCAAGAGTACATGTTTTAACTGACAGGATACACTATAGCATTGACCTATATGTCTTTTTCACAAAAAGAAAATATTATTTTGTTTGACATGGCACACAAATATAAAACTAATTAAAATAATATTTGTCTTCCAAAATGACCACACAATTGGCTGGGGTTTCAATAGGTTTTGAAGTAGGTAGCAGACCATATTAAATTAGGCAGCTGAACCCCTAGGGGGGTCAACAAGAACCTCAAGGCACTTTAGAAAAAATAATGTTTATTATTATTTGTTAAAGAAAGTAGGTGGTGGTGATTTGAGAACTAGGCGGCAATTAAATTCGCCTATTGATGGCTTTTATTGAAACCCCTGTACAAAACAAGTACTGTTGCAATTGAATCATTCAATCAGTTTAAAACCTGTTAGAAAAGGTAGCCTGAATAAAGCCCTTAATTAGAGCACCCAGTGAAATTTTGTATAGGAAGCATGAGTTACAAAAAAAAAATTTCAAGGCTTCATTTTGGCAAGTTTTCCTGACCCTCCTTTGGACTTAAATATTTAAATTTATTTTACTGGTTTTGATTCCAACTTGATCATATTAATTTAACATCACACAATTTCGAGATCTTTATATTCACCTGAACAACTTCACAACAAGCTCCTGTGCTTAAATAGGGCTATGTACAAGAAAGTAATACAAAGAAGATTTAACTAACAGCTGCTCATTGGTGCTGTATGCTGACTAAATTCATGTATATATATTTTTCAAAATATTATGCTAATCAATGCTAACCAGATTGAAACATATAGTTTTATCATAGTTCTTACCCAAAGAACTAGAAAAGTTTACAACTCGACCTTTTGCCCTTTTTACTAGGGGAAGGAAAGTTTTTGTCACATCAATCAATCCCCACAAATTGACATCTGCATGGTGTTTGTAGTTGTCCAGCACTTGCCACTCAATAAGTCCAGGAAGCAGAACACCGGCATTGTTCACCAGGCCCCACAAACCTTTTAATTAAACAGCATTAAATGCAATTAAAAGTCTTTGTCAAAAGAGAGACTCTAGCTCACAAAGGTTCCTTATATCAAGTTTACTTGGCTCCCAGGAGGGGAGGTGGGGGTAACTTCAGGATAAAAGTACAGGGAAATAGCTTGTCTGGAAAGTTTTGAAATTTAGTGGGAGAAAGAATTTTAGGTTTTGAAATTTGGTGATGAAAGATGAAAGTCGCTCCCTGAAACTGGCTGACAAAACTTCCCTGGCCTGTAAACAAGGCGACTTTAATTAATCGGTTCTCGAAATATTAATGTACCCCAATTCACATATTGAACTATATTCTGCAAATTATGTCTGTAACAAATTTCTTAATTTTGGTAGCCTTGCTTTTACTTCGGTAAATAAGTCACTAAAAAGTAAGGATATATAAAACATGCATGAACGAAGGCTCTTGTAACATGTCCCAGTTAGGACAGCAATTACGTACTGTGCATAGTCATGTCCATGCATGAAAGAAAGAATATATATGTCAGCTAGCTCACGTATATACACTCGGTGTGTATTTAAGATATCGAGCTCCCATCAATTTAAGCCTGTGCTTGACCGTACAGTTACAATTTTAAAAGTCTTTGCCTTAAACTCTATTTGAAAATATCTGGTTAAGTTCTAATAGTAACTAAAACTAGGGTGAAAGGTAATATAACGTACGGGTCCGGAATACAAATTATAACAAAAACATTGATCGATGCCGACATTGTTTACTCACCAGTGTTCTTGGGTAGGATTGAGTTTATCTGTGCGAATACTTGTTGAATTTGCTCATGTTGAGTTATGTCCAACAGGAACACTTTCAAATTATCTGAACAAAGAGATTTCAAGGTTTCCTCTCCTGCTGAGGTCAAACACGTAGCGAATACGTGAAATCCAATCTGGTCCAAGCGAGTGGCTGTCGCCTTGCCGAACCCTGAGTCGCAGCCGGTGATGAGAACATATTTCTTGTCATAGTCACCAACAGTTGATCTTACAAAAAGTTTTTCCACCAAAAGTTTCAAAAGTAAGAGAATAAGTGGCCCTGTTAGCAGGGCAGTAAGTAAATATTCAAAGGCCATGTTCGTCTCCTCTTGGCGGTGTATCCATGTTTACCCATGAGAAATATGTCGCAAAATGGCTCCGCATAACCACCCCAACAGTAGATTTTTTTTATCTGGGACGCTTCACCTCCCCGGGGGGGGGGGGGGGAGCCCCGGGCACTTGGGCCGGGCATTTGGCAGTTAGCAGTATTCCGCTCGACAATGAACGTAAAAACTATTTCAAAGCTATATGTATAAATTTTAAATAACGATACATCAAAAGAATAACCAGCTTAAATGGTACCGCTTGTTGGACATAAACTGAATAAAAAAAAAAAGAAACATTTACTGGGTTCATCAGCGGGATACCAAATGAAACTGTGTGAAATTCCACATTTGGTTTCGGCTACTTGTAGATAGCTAGCCCCAATTTTCAATATTTGTAGTGAGTAAAAAAGAATTATTTTGTGTATTTTTTCTTAATTCTATTTATCTATATCATACTCGTGTAACTACACTTTGTAGCTTCGGGCACAAATAAAGGTCTTCTTCTAAATTATTATCATATATATCGGCCCTACGTTATAGAAAAATCAATATCTGAACGAATTTTTTTTGTCCCTAAAAACCCCCCAGTTTTAACAACGTTCCTACAGACTCTGTTACCTTTGCAGCTAGGGGTCACGTGACCGAGCTATCGAGAAATGGAAACAGCAGGTTGACCAGTATGTAAGAAAAGGCGAGTAACAGAAAAAAGGCTATTTTCTTAGAATTTGTATAACTCAAGAACAAAACTAACCAGTTTTAATACATTTACTTCGAAAAATTTTTATATCAATTTTGCTGTCATTTTTTAAGAACTTGACGTCGAGACTTGAATACCTGCCATTTAACTAATGTTGAACTGCTCTTTCCGTTTCTGATCATCATTTTGTTATAGCTAATTAACTTAAGGTAGCTGTGCCCAACGTGACCTCTGACTGCAAAGAACCCTATTACTCAACAATTGCACTTCATCCCCAAAACTCAGGGCCCTTTTCCGATACTTCGCCCACTCAGCATGACTCAGAGTTCAATTTGTATTTTCGATGTTGTTTTATTTTGTTATAGTGTGGTTTGCAGCAGCTGTTTTTTCTAGGATAACTTAATTCTAAAGTGCCGACATGGTTACTCTGTGTTCTGAGAGATCAACATAGACTAGTCTTGTCCAAAACTGAAAAGAAATTGAAATTTCCTTTGTGGTAGTCGATTGTGTAAGCTCAAGGAAGTACCCACTCTCCGGTCCTACCTACTCTGGACAAAAATCGAACTTGCCGACTCCTTCCGTGATGTACAGGAAGAGAGAGGAGACGTGAACACTTTCAGGAACTACACAATCGTTTAAGCAGTCCATTATGCGACACTACTTCGATCAAAAATTCCGAGTGCTTCGAGCTTACCATTTTGAAAAGGCTTACAAAAGCACTGCCTCGGGGCCCTGGAGCACTTGACAAATTCTATCTCACCTGGCGTATATTGTTTAAATATTTAATCGAAATATCTGCATTTTTCGATGAGCGCGATCATCGTCAGAGGTCAACTCCATGAGATCGGGTGTCCTAGGTTCGTTTTCCCTCTTGAGGCAGTTGGACTTTTTCATTCTCGATTTCTTTAATTTTACACTTGCCTTTGGTTCATTACAGCATGTGAGAATCGACCTCTGGGAAGATGATCACCATTTACTAAATTGCTGGAACAGACTTAGAATAATAGATCCTATGTTCCCGTTCTTGTGAAACATCCGTGGTAAACAAAGCTAAGACCAGACTATGGCAACCAGAATAGCACATGATATCTTCTATTTTTGTGCAGTGCAATGGTTTTTTTTGTCCTCTTCGAAGTGACAAAAAGAAACCATCATGACCACAATACCATAACCATAACATCATCACGAACATGACATCATGAGCATGACATCGTCATCACCACATCATCAAGACCATGACATCATCACCACCACATTACCATGATCATGACATCCTCATCAGCACATCATCGTGATCATGACATCATCACAACAAACCATCATAACAATGACGTCCTCATCACCACATCATCATGCTTATGACATCATCACCACCACATAGTCATGACTATGACTTCATTATCACCACGTCATCATGACCATGACAACATCACTACGACGAGGTCATCTGTGCTAAGAGAAAACCTTTAAACCAGTTGTGTCACTTAAAGTAGTGGCTGTATTGTTCTAAATGGCACCAGATCCCAGGCTCTCCAAACTCAGTAACACAAAAGTCTAGCTTAGTCTCTTTTCCAAACAAATTTCACATTACGTTAATTCGTGTAACGCTAAAATTACAACGGTTTCTTTGCTTTTGATGACGTTTTCAAAAGAGTATTTTATGTTTCAGCTTCCTAACGTTTAGTTCGAAGTTTATAAACTTTAAAATGTTTGCAAAAAAGCACCAGAACTTCTTATAGTTGGCTTAATAATCTGTGATCAATACCAACACAAAAATCTAGTTTTTCAAGTTTAACTTAAAAATGTGACTAACAGTGAAGCTTAAGGAATCCGTTGTTACTTACTCTCGGAACACTCCAGATCATAAACCTGAACTGTTTGAACGAATAGAACGAGGAAACCACTTGAGCTTTAAGAAAACTGCTCTTATACTTCCCGAAGCAGTTTTCCTGATATCTTCTACAGGTTACAAATAAAATAACTCATTCTTGGCTACAGATAACGATGCAGTACATCATTCTTTGACCAGTTTGCTTGTTTCCGAACGGGCTGATTCATTAAGTCTATTATTTGAACCTTTGCGTTTAAAAGCAGGGCGAAAACACCCAAGCAAGTTGCTCATACTTCTACGCTTTTTCTGCTTTATACTTTTTTCACTTTCTTCTTCGTCTGACGAATTACCATGACCGCTGGTATCGTTGAAAAGCGCGGGCTCATTAGAAAAATGGCTATTGCCATCGGAAGCCCCATCTGGTATCGCTGATCTCTCCAATTCCTCATCCAGATCTTTACTCCAAGGATCGTCCGGACCGAGAGAAGACATGCTTGATGCTCCGCTCTCGAGAACTTCAAAGGGTCTGGGAACGAATAAGAAAAACAATCCACAGTTACACAAAATATGGCGGCTTGTACATTTACCCATAATTCCTAGCGCACAAACGTCTAAAATTGCCCATAGAAACGCATAGCGAGAATCAACAAACCTCATATTTTACACACACACCAACTGCTACCTGCCCTGAGTTTCTATTTGCGGTGTAAATCGCCATCTTTTTTAGATTGTATGGCTGATTAAGTTTGTTACGTTGTTCTGTTTACCTTAAGGCTACATTTTTCTTTTCTAAATTATTACTCAAAAGGAGATATTTCTAAAAGAAGATCCTTGAAGATTTTTTTTCATTCGAAAATGCGAATTTTTTTACGAAGAAAAAAAGGAAAGGTTTCGACCTAGAAGAAATCACAAAATATCATAAAGAGTTATGGGTAATAATCTAAAGACAGGGTTTGTTCATATTCAGAACTCAAAAAATCCAGGGTTATCCAGGGCTATATTTTCATTTTTTTCCAGTGCTTTTCCAGGACTGTTTAAATCGAATATGAAAATATTAACGTTCAAAACGCATGTTTAAACAACGTTTTAGTAATTGCTGTCATGAAAATTTGTATTTATTGGACTAAATATAACAACGACAAGCAAAAATTAAGTTTTAAGTCTTAATTGTGACTTGAAACGAAAAATAATGCATCATTTGGGAAATCTAGTTTTTTCAAGTCCAGGGCCCGCAAGAACCCAGTAAAGACATTATGGAAACGCATTCTTACCGAAGTAAGGCTCCCAAGTTCGTCTGTACTCCCTGCTCCGTCGTCTCTGGCTTAGTAAGTTGGACTATCGGATCTGTTAACGTTCCCGTATCTAAACAACACATACAAGCAATTATCCATAATGATAAAAATGAATTGTGTCTGAGCATTGTTGGCTAACAACATGCATATAATACTGTAATTGTTCTGAGCGCAGCAAGTTCCTTGTATTGGTTATAACAATTAATTGTATTAACTAATAATAATAATAATATTAAAAATAATAATGATAATCGCATGATACGTGACAGTGCGTAACACTACATCAACAGTAAAGAAACTAGTCAACTGGCAAAACTAAGAATAGATTCCTTAAATTGCATTTTAAAGACGATCACGATCCTTAAGACGTCAAGACCTCGAAAAAGTCTGAAACTAACGAAAATAAGAAACCACTAAGAAACGAAGGCGACAACTTCGACGAAGACAATAGCAACATTTTGGACTGCCACATGCTCGTCATCTGCAGTCGGCGTCTTGTAAACTACGACATAGTTATCAAATTAATGTCTGTTTTTACAGTTATCAGTTAAATGCATTTCAGTCAATGTAAACAAACCAGATAGTGTTGCTAGATTTTTACAGTTACGAAATTAATGTAGTTTATTCACTGTAATGCGCATTTGATCATATCCAAATATAAATATGCGCAGTATAAGTACTAAATATTATTATTTAATTATTATCATTATTATTAATTTCGAAGTTCTTACAATTACAAAAACGATCTACAGAAAATGAAATAAAAAAGACCGAAGTTAAACATTTCGGAAATTAAAGTATGGCTTTCAAGAAATGAATCTTCAAAAACTTTAAACGGAGTATTTATGTTTAATCACATCATTCTCAGCCACAAACTACTTTATTTTTTTTAGCTTGTCAGGTACCACCAGACCTACAGAAAATTTTCTCAAGTTTCACTTTCCTTAACGGAAATCACTTTTATCCTTTTTTGTTCACAAAGCACAACTCGGTCAACTGAGAAAGCAAACTAGCCATACGTGATCGAAAAAGGCAAGCGAGAGGTGTGTGTTTCGTAAGCCGTCGCCGTCGAAGCTTTCGTCCTCGTTGAATAATATGATTATCTGAAAAGCGACAGCAACTCCATATAACCAAAAACAAAACGATGATTCATTTTTCAACTGGTTCAAACCTTTTCGAACTCGTCTTCTTAGTGTTCTTGGTTGCTCTAAATCCGTTTGAGTTTCTTGTTCAACCTAAATGAAGAACACATGTTGTACCATGTAAGCAAACAAAAATTAAAGGTAATGAGAGATAACCATACAGTGACTGAGCTGGGCTGTAGTTTTGGAACTCACAAGTTGTTTTTTCGTAGAAAACCCAAACAGTACTTTAAAAGCCGTAACCATTTTCATATAGAGAAGCTTGAGTCTTGGTTTAACCAAGAGTTAACAAGCCATTGAACAACCCAGCCCTGTATCGGATTTTTACAGTGGTAAACAAAACATTATCTACCGATTTGGTTGGAACAGCAGGCTTCAATGCCGAAGTATTACCGCAGTTGCAAAAGTAACAAAGCAAACCTTTTGGGTAACATGAATGACAGTGTTGTCGAAATTAAGATTGGGTTTCTTGACTTCCTGTTGGCGGTTCTTTAAAACCAGAATACAACTCATGACAGTTTTATTGACGAGCAGAAGGTTTACAGACTCCTCCATAACGGCTGGCGACAGGTTGAACTCTTTCGTCTTCAGCAACCCTGTAAATGGACAAGAACAGACAATCAAAAAAACACTGCTACTGTTCCCACTCCCGCTACCACAACTGCAACTACTAAGTACTACTACTACTATACTACAACTATCATAAGCACTACCACAAACACTAGCACAACGAATAAGTACTACCACTACTACTACACTACCTTTAAGTACTACCACAAATGTTTAGTACTACCATTACTACTACACTATCTTGAAAGACTAGCACTACTATTTAGTACTACCACTACTACTACACTACCTTAAAGTACTACCACTACTATTACACTATCTTTAAGTACTACCACTACTATTTAGTACTACCACTACTACTACACTACCTTAAAGTACTACCACTACTACTACATTATCTTGAAAGACTAGTACTACTATTTAGTACTACCACTACTACTACACTATACCTTTAAGTACTACCACTACTATTTAGTACTACCACTACTACTACACTACCTTAAAGTACTACCACTACTACTACATTATCTTGAAAGACTAGTACTACTATTTAGTACTACCACTACTACTACACTATACCTTTAAGTACTACCACTACTATTTAGTACTACCACTACTACTACACTACCTTAAAGTACTACCACTACTACTACACTATCTTTAAAGACTAGCTCTACTATTTAGAACTACCACTACTACTTCACTACCTTCAGGTACTACCACTGTACTACTACTTCTACTACTGCTGCTGCTGTACACTTAATGTTGTCAAAAACATTACCACATTTAGTGCGGTTATTAACATGATAAAATCGTCAGCGGTTACGTACCATCGTTGTCCAGAAGTTTCTGTGTTACACCTTCCAAAAGATGTCTCATCGTTAGAGAAGACGCACCTAGGTGAAACACAAATAGAAAGGAAGCAAAATAAGTTGAAAACGATGCACCTCCTTATAAGTATATTTGAGTCAGGTGAGCACGATTATATTTGAATCAGTTGAGCAGAGTGAAATTGTTATTTAATTGATTTCGCGCTATAACCTTTTCAACAAAAACCTTTAAGTTTACCATACTTATAAGGCTACTTTTCTTATGTAAAGTTAAACTATTTTTATAACAAGTGTTCAGTGCGAGTAGTACAAAACTTACTTTACAGTCAACCTTAAAACTATAGGAACGTTGTCAGAAATATTAATTAGGTGTAACATGAAAACCTATTATCCTTCGAAAAGATAAAGTATATTGTTTCTTAATATTATTATTTCAAAGTAATGATCCACATAAAAACTAGATACTCAGCATGTGTATAAGCAAAAATAATTTAAGTCTTAAGTTAATGACTTTAAGAAATAAAATTACAAAAATCTGCTTGGTCAAGCGAATTTTTTCACCTTTCTTGTGCCAGGAAACATTTCCCTGTGTTTTGGCCGAGTTTGATAAAAATCCACGGTGGAGAAGTGGAATGGCACAAATTTTGCCAGCTCCATTATCTTCTCCCTAGTTCTTATGCGGATCATTATTCAACACAGTTGTCATACTATTAGAGACCTTTTGATCTGACAACAAGTACGAGTTTTTCCCATTCGTAATACTGTGCGTGCCAGAATTGCGAAGAAACCGCGCCATCTCAATGCGATGTCAAAATCTCTTAGCCCACACACCGAGTTTTTTTCTGCAAATCTCGTTGTAATCAAAACGACGACAACGCGATTCCGGAAACACGAGATGGCGTGGTTTGTTTGGAACTGCCGGAACGCGCAGCATGACGAATGAAAAACCTCGCACTCGTTGTCAAATCTAATAAGGTCGTGTTCTATTAGGACAAACCGTTTTTCGTGTTGGTTGAGTTGGTTCACTTATTTGCGTGTTCTGATGGGAAAGACCGTTTTCGGTTGGTTTGGTGGATCAACTGTTTCAACAAACTCTGACTCTAATTGGAAGCCGGGTTGAAAACGTTTCAACAGAAAAAGGTCGGAAATGTGTTCTGTTGGAAATTTCCACCAAACCAACCAACGAAAGGGTTGGTCCCGATAGAACAAGACCAATAGGTCTCTATTAGCATTAGAGCAACCAGTGCCGCTATGTTACTATCATGAATAGCGCTACTGTTTTTATTGTTAATGATGTCGTTGTTATAATCAACAGCAAGTTGGGCAGTGTACCTCTGTCTCTCTGCTCTGACACGTCTAGTCCAAACACGTGGGAGAAGAAGCTAAATGTTTCCACATCAAGCTCAGATTTCAGCTGCATCAGATGATTTTCCAACTGACTCAGCTTCTCGTCCAATGGTCGCTCGGCTTGCTCGGGTTCTTCGCCAAGATCAAAATCATCTTCTTCCTGGAGCGCGAGCGGAACAGAAACAAGCATATGGTCGGAAAGGGACTCTTCAGCAATAGAGGGGACATTGAAGTATTTTCTATGAATGGGCGACTGATCGGCGTCACTGTCTGTGTGTATGCTACTGCATCCGCTGTCGCTTGGCCGAATACGCCGCCTAGGACTCAAAGGTTCATCTTCTAAATATGATCCGAATGTTGAAGATGAAGATGATGAAAGTCTAGCGCGTGGGGAGTCTTCAGAAGAAAACGAAGATGCACTTTGAGTTGCTTCGTTCGTTAGCTCTGAACGTGTGTCATTCTTTACCGAGGTGGTAACAGGCAACTCCGGTAAATCACCTTTACATTGTTCTACTTCGTTTGTTTTGTCTTTAGAGTCTGTCTTTGGAGTTGGATGTGAGATTTGTAGGTTGAGGAAGTCTCGCAAAGAATCGGTGCTATGTACAGAGATAGCATCTCCCTGTTTAACTGCTCGGAGGTTGGTCAAAAGCAGCCCACCCTTTTCAAGTAAGTTCGTTCCTACCGCTTCAATGACGTCATCGTCGTAGTCCACCCAGCCGCTGTCACGTGATCTAACAGCTTCGCTGTTACAAGCCGAAGATAGGTCCTGGATTTGATAAAGCAACTGAAGCGACATCATCTCTGCTAATAAAACATTAAAGAGAGTTTCGAAGGAGTTCTGATTAACACTCGGTTCCGATCCGATATTGATTGAGGGAAGCTCGAACTGCTCTAGGATATATTCTTGCCGTTTTGTATCTGATGGCGACATGCAAACTCGTTCTTCAGATAATGTCGCGTTTTTACTACGTTCCTCAACTAATTCCTGCTCAAACTTCGATCTTTCTATTTGTAATCTAGATGTAAACCTTCGTCTTTCCTCCTCGAGTGCCTTTTCCATTTTTTCTTTTTCTCGTTGAACGAGAACAAGAGAGCGTCTTTTTTCTTCTTCCAGCTGCTTGACAAGTTTTTCGCGTTCCATTTGCTCCCTCATTGCAATTTTACCAATTTCTTCCTGTAATGTCCTCTCAATCAACACTTTTTGATGCTCTGCAATGACACCAGAATTTTGCCTTTCCTCTTCTAACAACTTGGCTAGTTGCTCTTTCTCGGCTTCCAATTCTTTTTCCTGAGTACGAAATAAAAAAAAAAATCCTTAAAACTCTTCACACACTCTTCTCTTTACTACTAAACTAAAAGTTTTTTATCCAATAATAATTATCACAGAAGGGGTTAAGCAAGCTTTCACTTTTTGAAAATGCGAGAAAACAGCGACTATTTTAGTGTAAGCCTACACAAGAGTTACTCGATATTAGTATGAAGAAAACTAATCATACAAAAATTAGAATGTTGCAAGTACGATCTCCTACCGCGAGCCAAATGCATTTTTGTATATAGATTTACTTTATTAGCTTAAAAAACACATCGAACAAACATAGCATCTGCTTTAACTCCACGACACATTTTCATCTTAAAGTATCAAACGGAATTTAAGGGTTCTGAAAAGTGGAAGCGCAAGGTAAAGTTTACAGCCCAGACATTATAGACAACTAGATAATTAACTTCAAGCTCTTTGTTCGGGTTTTAGTATAATATATTTAAACCAACGTTTTTATACTCTATTGGCTGGAATGCAAAACCAAGCGGTGTTTACTGTAATAAACACAACTTGAAACAAAAGTTAACCAAAAAAACAACCCAACAATCTGCTTGTTGGAAACACTAAATTTGAGTCCTGAAAACGCTTTTCAGATATTTCTTACTTTTAAGAAATCCTTTAAATTTGTGCCACCCTTTGTGGTCATAAACACCTTAAAGTTTACTTCATACTTTTGAGATTTTCAAAACGCTATACGCGAATATTTTCAACTGGGGTTAAAAACAAAAGCAATCACGATTTCCATGGGTAATCTCAAGTAAGTTTTACAGTGTCCTCGAAGTTCAATGGCGTTACATCGCGCATACAGAAACTTTGACTGACATTTTTGTCCTCGGTATTTAACAACTATCCCCAGAAGGAGAGGTGACTAGAATTGTCGAGAAATATTAAGAGCGCTAGGCACCGACCCTGAGGGGATAGTTGTTTTAGTATTTACCAGAAGATTGGGATAAATGCACTTAATTCTCAAAGAAACAACACTTTGTTATTTTTGTTTCTAGCACGCGCGCTTGTGTACATTTGAGTTTTGTTTACATTTTGTTTACATTTTTTTTGAAAGAGCATTGTCGTGGGTTTTTGGCAAATTTTGAAGAAAAAAAAATTGTTCCAACCATTTAATTCAAAAATCCAAACCTTGTTGCCCTCTTGGTGTTTGCTAGAATGGTTCTTCGTTTAAAGCAAGCATTTCCTAGTCTATAACTGACGGGAAACTCGACGCCATTTTGACTACCGTCTCAAAATTAACTTATAGTCATGGATATCGCGAGATACGGGAGCCAGTCAGAGCGCGCGAAAATGGATGTCGGTTGCTTCGCTGAATACTAAAATGTTTTATTATGCATCTTACCCGTTCTGCTTGTGCTTCTCGTTCCATTTCAAGCTGCGCTTGGAGCTCAGAGATCTTGACTTCTGTATCGTCGTGCATAGCCAGTGCTTGCTTCTCAAAATTCTCCTTCTGAATCTTCATTTCAAGTTCTGTGAAGGAAGAAAGCCGAACATTAATTTGTTTAGTTTTCATTCTATACGACGCCGCCAGAAGACAACACATGTTTACTTGCTGAGGAAAGTTTAAATTCAAACAAAGTTTAATCCCAAAGACAAGTAACGCACCTGGTTGTTTTCTAAACAATTTTTCTATCAAATTCATGGCTACAACAGCTCAGGCGGGGTTCATTTAGTTTCATTCAAAACCTCGAAACACTTTCAACGTGATACCCGAACTTCTCAACTGGTATCACAGATGAATGAGACTGACTGAAACGTGATGAAATCGAACAAGCTGGCATTTTACGATGTGCATGTTATTATAGATATACAAAACGTGGGATATAATCGATAGTGAAATATGTTGATTGCTTCTCGTGAACGCGGCTGGTCACAGAGCCGATAACCTGCTTCTAAAGAGCGTCGATTGATATGGATCTTGATATAAATTTGAAACCGCTTTTGTCATCCGAGGAGCCACACAAAATCGATCTTCAATTGGTTGTGAAAAAGATATTGAAAAATACACCTGCGAGTCACGTGAGAAGTGTTAATTTCAAGTGAACTCGTTGTTTTGAAGTACCACCTGTCCAGCCAAAACGTCGAAATAATTGATCTGTAATATTCAATTTTCCAACGGCAAACACATAAACAAACTCGGTCCGAACTCATTCATAACGTCGATTGCCAAGAAAGAAATCCTTGTACTGAATTCCTTTACTTGTCAACGAAAACAGCAAAATCGAAAATGGTTTTAGTCTTGAAAAAGACATCTTACCAGCAAATAAACAAAAACATATGACCTTATAACAGAAATGTCTTTCTTAAACTCGTCTGCCTTTACAGGTACGCAATTGCCACTTGCTAACATGAAGTACCTGTAACCCAGACAGGGCCCACGCTGAGAATGCTACGGTAACATGATCCGAAAAGATGAGAATTTACCTCCAGTTGTTCTCTCGTTTTCTAAAATCTTTTCGAATTTCTGACAACCACAACCTTATCACGTCTTATTTTGGTTTGTTTTGTTAATATTTTGTAACTCTTTTCAGTGCCTGTCAGTTATCAACAACTAACTTCTCCTTACATAATACTTACAAATAAAGACTTTGGTAATGAGAGTATGCAGACTTATCGGACAAAGTGAACTACTGAAGATGAAAAGTAAAATTCTCCCAAACTTGTTCAAATGAACAGTATGGATTTAGTTGGGAGAATTAACTGGTACAACTAGAACTGAGAGGATTAATCCCTGTAGAGTATACACATCGCCAAGCGATTTTTGTTGGCCCCACACTTAAAAATAGACAACATCATGCTGAAGTTTTAATCCGAAACAAAGTTATGTTTTCAAAAGTGAACTTACGGTTAAGGGAAATAAAATTAAAGTTTTGGCTTACGGCAAGGGTTGAGTACTATAATATAAATTCAAAACGCTCGTTTCGCCGGAATTGTCGATCAAAATGGCCCCACACTTAAAAATAGACAACATCATGCTGAAGTTTTAATCCGAAACAAAGTTATGTTTTCAAAAGTGAACT
>JAOBAT010071924.1:4540-21659 GCA_026413305.1 Hydrozoanthus tunicans | reverse complement strand
CCCCCCTCTTCCCTTTCCTCACGATTTAAAAATCTCAGTCACATTTAAAGAAAAGGAAAGTCTTCCTTACTCCTTCATATAATCTTCCCAGTGATGCCAGTCTATAAGCTTTCCCCCGTAGTGTGCCCCATTCTTATCCCTGTCCTGGAACAACAGCTTCTCGAGTGTCCTGGCGCCGCCCTTGTCACGGAAACACCCAACTTTGGTGTACTTTACACTGCAGCTCCCCTTGTACTGACGTAAAGAAGTGTCTTGATCCACTGAGAGGTAAAAAAAGTTTTAATAAATCTAGAGTATTTCTTTGATAACTGGTTTTGTTTTGCTTATGACATTTTGACTCGAGCAGTCACGGGATAACAGCAGGCAACAGAACTGGCGAGGTCGTCTTTGGGTTCTGCCACTCGAGACCTACGGTTTAACGTCCTTATTTGAGAAGACACCAAGGTCTTAGAACTGTTTGCATGAAGATGTCAGTTAAGGCAAAGGCAACAATTTCTCCTTAATAATTTTAAGACCCTGAGTGAATTGTGAATCGGCATAACCTATTAATGACCTTGCTCACCATACGATCAAATATGATGTTGTCAAGTTCATTACATATAAACATATTAACTATTATTGTTGTAGATTAAGAGTAGCATTTTTCCGAACTACAAATATCTTTGATAGAAGATACTGTTTGTTGTAGCCGTTCTAAAAGATTGTCAGTACAGTAGCGACAGCATGCCGAAAGCAGCATTCCTGAATCTGTACTCGTTTATATCTAACGTTATTAACTAGGTTCATATGGAGGATCAGACAAAAGAAAAAGAATAGAACAGAATAAAGCAGGTGCATTCTAGGCTTACCTTGTTCAGTGAACTGTTGAAGTCGATTTTCAAGATCGTTCAACTCTTCGAATTCTGAGCAGAATAAGAATAACGTGTTACTTTGCAGCACAACGTGAAGGTCAACCTCGTACCCAGGCACATTTTACTCCCCTTGAGGTGAAATGAGCCTGGGTACGAAGTTACTGGGAGGGTAAGGTATCGTACTACGAAGTAAGAACTTAAGACTTGAATTGCCAAGACAATATGAAACAACGTCAAATTATCAGAGATCGAGTTATAGGAGTTGGAATTGCAGCAAATATATGAGGCGAAGCCAAGGGAAATCCGTTTTTTCTTCGATTAGCAAGGGATTCGAGTTACCGAGGGTTTGGGTTATCGGGGCTCAACTGTAAAGCAAAATGACGGATCGAAGTGTGTTATCAACTTGTTAGTTGACAATTTAATTTGCCTTGCATTAGTTAGTCTGCATTGGAAATTAGAACAAAATGATCACCTTGACTAGTATTTTTCAAAACGCTAAAGAAAAAGTGCAAGATCACCAGATAAACAGGAAAAATTTGTCCTTTTTTTACTACGGATCTGTCCATCATCCAAAGGCTCATATATACTGATACGGACACAAACGAAATCCCGGATAACCTAATTCCTAAAAACACCCTTGTTTTCCTCCCAGCCTTGCATTGTTCGTTAGATAAAGCAAGTAACTGAGTATGCATATTTGGCTGTATATTGTTCTTTAATTGATCGATTAGAGGTCCAGTACAAAACCTAAATTCTTCTATAAAACAGAAGATAGTAAAACAGAATTCGTTGAGGAGAAAACTGTAATTGATGAAAAAGAGCAAACTATAGAGAGTGAAAAGCAAAACTCTGCTATGAATAGCTAGCGAAGAGAAACTATTTACCAATTTATTCAGTGTCGTGTAACGGGATAAAGGATGTATACGAACACGATACAACTTAAGCTAACATTTTTCTTCTCACAAAATGGCCAGCTTGTTAGGCTTTTTATCATCGTTTTGTAATGCTGAACGAAAATATGCCCGAAATTTTAACATGTTCATTTCACCTCTAGAACTGTTTTCCCTTGAAAAGGCGCAGCTTGAAGGCCTGACTTGAAAGGCACTATCACGGCCTTAAATGAGGCTTGAGGACCCGACTTGAGAGGCGCTATCACGGCCTTCAATGAGACTTGAAGGCCCGACTTGAAAGGCGTTATCACGGTCTTAAACGAAACTTGAAGGCCTGACTTAAGAGGCGCTATCACGGCCTTAAATGAGACTTGAAGGCCCGACTTGAAAGGCGCTATCACGGCCTTAAATGAGACTTGAAGGCCCGACTTGAGAGGCGCCGTCGCGGCCTTAAATGAGACTTGAAGACCCGACTTCACAGGCGTCATGGCGGCCTTTAATGAGCGCCGCTGCGCATGACGAGGCTTGCAGTGCAACAAGAACGTCCTCCACAAGTTTGCAATTTTAATTGTTTAAGGGGGCAATACTCAGCTATGGGAGCCTAAGTTCTAGTCTACTTCAAATATGTTCGATCACTGAAACAAACAAGCTTGAGTTCATTTGGAGCACAGAATCGCGTCCAAGAGAAAGATTTGCAGTTAGTTTAGCTGATGCTCTTTGAGTTTTTCAACGATTTTCTGCAGTGGAACTGAAAGAGGTTTTAGAGGAGGTAAGGTTTTTTATAATTTTCGTAATTCATGTATGAATTGAATTCGCTTTTGAAGTTTTTGCGCCTAAACTCGATTGTTTGTTCGTGATTCTTTCGTTCAGCCCATTTTTCAATCAATGATCGTAATGTTTCGCTACAATTTATTATAATTCAGGAAGTGACCTGTATGTTTTTCTTTTCTTCTGTAGTTAACTCCAAAGATCGATCGCTTCTACTTACGAAGCCCATCGTGGCGAGATAGAAGCACGGGGGATCTCGAAGTCATTTTAAACGTTTAGAAGAAAAAAAAATACTGACAGAAATGATAGCGAAGAGGTGAAATCATGTTGTTCAAGTTAATGGTGACAAATATAACTTCAGGATGGATAAGATGCAGCCCGATTTACCACTCTACCACATGAACTTGATTTCGTGTTAAGCCAACCCGAAATCAATTTGTCTGTCACTAGAACCTAGTCTCCCGAGTCAGGACATTACATCTTTTTTGCATATTGCTGCAATTAACCAAACAATGCGACAGCATAATTGTTAGTAACTTGCTGCTGACGCGCGTGTTTGAGAAATGTAAACAATAAGTCACCAAGGGCAATAACTGTGATAACGACCCTCAATTTGAGCATGTGAACAAGTGGCCTTGAGCACGTGAACAAATAATTCGTGCACCTGAACAGATGGCCTTGTTCACGTGCAAGATATGCTCACTCAAGTAACTGGGAGGCAATGCTTTTTTGTTTTTGTCGAAACCGCAATTAGTTCAATTGTTAGTTTTTGGCCCGTCTATTGCACGTGTTCTTTTTAAACTGATGGATGCATGATTGCAGCAAGAAAGCATAATTTTTTGTTAGTTTCTGTCAGTTTAGTGTAAGTAAATTAATTCAGTTTTGTTAAAACTTTTGATGTAGTATGGAAAAATGGTTTAGTCTTGAAGCTACTTCGCCCGAGTTTTCAACTCAGCTTTTTAACTTGTTTCAGTTTGTTATGTGAACTGTAAAGACTGTGGCAACCGCTTTAAACAGTAAATAAAACTATAACAATTAACGCCATGTTTGAAAAACATTGGATAATTTTTCCGAGTTACTTTCAAATGCTGGATATACAAGAAAAAACCTTAATTGCTATATGAGAGCAGACTGATTGTAAAGAAGGCGCATATAAGTTTGAGCAGTATGGCATGGTTTCTGAAAATGTTTATTCAAGCACTGCTATTATCATACCAAATTATTTTGAGAGCAAACTTGAACCAAATTGCGAGCTTTAATTACTTGAAATCAAGTTCAGCTCTGCGCCAAATCCTCAGTTCAGGTCTCACAAACTATAAACCCGTTGTCAGACAATTTCAAAACCGAAAAAGATAGACATCTCGCTTATGTGCTCAGTTAGTTTTATTTAAACCGTTAACTTAACAATCTAGATCTTTTACTTTGATTATACAAGAAAGGAAGAAACCCGACAGGAAAAACCTAAATGAAACATTTATCGATGCATATCATAACCTAGGTACTTGGCCGGCACATCTGGAGTTGGCTTCGTGAGCTGTAATTGTAGGAATTTGTTTTTAAACTTTAATTATGTACCGACATAAAAACACTTTCAGTTTCAGCATGTTATATGTTTTCGATCAAAAAGAAAAAAAGATGACGAATAGAACGAGGATGAGGTTGAGGAAGACGATTAACCAAACAAGAAGAAAATTAAAGCTAGTTTATGGCGCTTCAGTATATTCTGCCATCTTCTATTCGGCTTTCGTGTCCCAACACGTCCCAACAACTTACCTCTTTTTGCAATATTCTTGGCAAAGGAAGAAAGTAGAAAAGCGCTTATAACGCAGCAAGAAAGTAGTAGCTTCATGTTTCTCTGAAAAGCAAAAAAAACAATTTGTCATTTTCATAAATTTAAATTAAGGTAACATGCACTTCAAACGTCTTAAAAGGACGAAAAAATCAACCAATTTTTGATTGATATTTGCACGCACCAGCAAGCTTAAGACAATGAGAAATATAAAAACTCACGTTACAAACGTCTTCAAAGGGCATAAGTATAACAAATGTTTGATTGTTAAGACATATTAATGTTTGTACCAGCAAGCTAGGCAATTTTATATATATATTGTTTGAAATTTTATAATTTCAAGGTTCTGCCTCGCCGAAAAACTCAGCCAAAACTCTGTGCAACTGACGTCAAAATCTTTTGTTCAATGTTTGCGTTTTGCACTGATCTGTCAGGCTCGTCAAATGGATTTACTGTGTCGAAGGTTATTACGTGTTAAGGGCATTTAAACTTTAAACAACCAGGCTTTTGGGGGTTGCATCCAGGGTCCATTTTGACGGCGATGCAACATCGAAAAGATGAGTTCAAAAGAAAAGTGAATAGATTTTTAGGGAGTTTTGATATTTTGGTTCAACTCTCTTATTTCAACTGACGTGAATAAAAAGTATTTTTATTTTAAAAAACCATCAGTTACTAGGCCGTTTGGGTTAACACTGAACATAATCTGCGATACGCTTAGACTTTACTAGAACTACATACTAGACATTTGAGTGACTCAAGAATGCCATGCAATTAACTCGCTAGATATCAGCGTTTCTGAGTTCAATGCAAGATATTATTATAGTAGTCTTGGTTCTCACTCAAGCATTATCTCTGCCAATACTACACATATTAACTGCCTAACATCAGCTTTTACCCATTTTAAGTATGAACTCAAAAAGTTTTACCCGACCTGTTGATGAGGAGTGAAAATGAAGTGAGTTGATCCCTTTTCCCTGGTCTGTCCGAAATTGTCTTACCTATATAGGTGAGCGCTACTCGCCTTCTGCCAAATCAGTGACTTCTTTTTTTGAATTGTAATGGTGTATGTAGAGACAGGTTTACAATAAAACTTTTTATTATATAGACAAACTTGAATGGTGAAATGGGAAACTTAAAACAGCTGATGAGCAGCTGCTGCTGGTGAATTCATTTCTTTTAAAATCACTAAAGATAGATTACGGCTGTTGTAGGAGAGCTTTTGATCAGCAATTAACCTAAAGTTTGAATTACACTTGATTACAAGTCATGACTTTAGTATCAAAGGCGACTTGTCAGTAAGACATTCTGTTGAGAAATCAGATGCAGGTTTTTCGTTGGCAAATTCCTCTCTCTGGGCCCAGTGAGTTGTTCAAAGGCAAACAAACACTAACCCAGGGCGGAGTATTAAAGCCAAAATTCAAGCAGTATTTTCCTTTCTTTATAGGAAAAGTTTACGCGGTTCTTATAGAATATTTTTCATGGAAAAATCTTGTCATTTCCGAAATCACTCCTCAAAAAAAATCCCCATTTAAACTGCAGAAAAATTTGGTACGGCTCGGATAAAAACAATTAGAGTACGTGAACCAAAAAAATTGGTTCGGCACGGATAGACTTTGTCGTGTAAACGGCGACCTTTGCCCGTCCGTGCCGAACTAAAATTTCACCCGTGCTAGGACTACCTCTCGACAAGGTCCGAACACGGGTGAAATACTAGTCCGCCACGGATGGGAAAAAGTTGTTTACTCGACAAAATCTATCCGTGCCGAACCAATTGTTTTTGGTACACGCAGTGTGAATGGGGCTTTAGTCTCTGTAAGGTTGGAACGAAATGAAAGGTCAAAACTACAACTGTGGGTTAGTGCTAATCGGTATTTGAACAACTGGGCCCTGGAGACCAAACATGTCAAATGTTATTGCAGGAATGAAGTAATTGCATACAATATTTGGATTTCGTGCCTGATTTATATTTCGTCCTTTTACTGTAACAAACATGGCGAATAACTGAAGAAGTTCGAAGGACGAAACAGGTATTTTTAAGCCAAACTCTGGTAATTTAAGTGTGTAAAAAGCTATAAATTGCGTTGCAGGGCAACAAACCTCCATCAAGAATGAATTTGATTTATAATTATGCCGTTCTAATTCTGTTTTGTTGGTTTTCGCAGCACACACGATCTCTAACTGTTCGGGCTAACTTTTTCAATACTTAATTGTAACCACAACCAACAAAAACAGGTTGAATAGAATCAGTTAAAAGAGACGAAAACCTGAAAATGGGCATCAACAGTTGCATGTCACATGCACAAGAAGCTTTTCGCTAGTTAGGAGCTGAACTGAAAAGGCTGCTATTCTTTCAAAGCAAAGGCCAATTTACTTTAATGAACAGGCATGAATGCAATTACAGTTAATCTTGGAGTTCTGATTGCTGTGAGATTTTCAGCTTCGAATGTTCTTAAATCAAAGTTCTAACTTATTCTCCCTATGGTAGACATCTATTGGTCTCAGGGAACATTGGCTCCGGCCAGCTCATTTACTGTCAATTTGTGTTTTCTTAAAATTTGGACTAGTGTCACTAATTGCCTTTACAATCAGTTCGTATTCGGAGTAGCCTTCATGCGAAATTATGATGCATTAAGTAAATTATCTATTCTAAAGTCTAAACACAGCATCTTCATTATTCAGCGCGTCTTTAGCACGTCCTTTTTACTTTTGATTTAAACTCTGGTTTGTTTTCCTCTTCAGCGTTCAGATAAAAAAAAGAGCATACTTGGTCTTGAAAGTTTGTCTTGCGCCGATACCTTTAAATCATTTATTTTGATTTTGTGTAAACAATAAAATAGAGAACAGAGAAAAAGATTTTTAACATTTTTCAACTTCTAAGAACCATACATTTCCAGAAACATATAGATATAGATCTATAAAGTCTGTACTTATATCATAGTCAGTGTGTACTGAGCGTTTTTAATGGAATTAGAAAACTTGAACACTTGAAGTTGAAGTTAAAGCTAATTTTGCATTGATTTCATTTTACCACAGCTGTCGAATGGACCCGGCCGCGGCGGGAAACATCGCTTCCTAAATTTTGTAGCATTAGTTTTGCAGCCCCATTAGAACTGCCGTGCAAACACTTTTAACATAATAATTTCTAAATTATGGCAGAATTCACTGAGGCCAGATGCTAAAACTCTGACAAAGAACGTCACAAAACTCAAGTTCCTTAGTTACGGAGCCGACAACTCTCATAGTTCATATGGTAATATATAACGTAACTTTATGTTGATGTATCTAACAATTTTAAGTTCCTTTTAGTTAGGTCCTTCTTCTTGAAAATTCAGCAAAATGTTGTTGCACTGAAACTTGAACCTTGCAGTATTTGAAGCTGTTTAGCGACGACGCCTTTTATATCTAGCCCACAGCAGATTCTCAGCACCTACCTCGTGAACAAGAAACTTCGCCAAAGTTTATATCAGTCACAGTCGACCCTTTTGCGCAGTTTTTTTTCCTCGTGTCCAAGAGACCAGTAACTGATGTTTTTTACCTCTGGACTCCGCACTTGAGCTCTGAGGTTTAATGTACCCTTGTGAGGTTGTCAGCAAAGCCGGGATTATGCAGTCTTATTGTTATTCAGGAATGTCGCTGGCGAAGGGTTTTACAGCCAGGGTTTTAATTAAAGGAGACCCTAAGAGACTTGGCTTGTCAAATGAATGTACATAAAAGAGACAAATGATCGACTTGGAGAACCAAGTATTTTGTTTGCTTAGCAATGAAAGTTAGCAACTGGGTTCTGTTTTTTTGCTTTTTGAATATTAAAAGATGAAGCTACAGAGGATCTTAATAAGGAGAGGTTGTTGCGGAAATGTCAGCCACAAAAAACTAATATACACCTTACTTTGCTTTAGACTATAAGCAAGGTCGAGTAGATTTTGTTACGAACACACATATATCTAATTACCATATTCAAAAGCTGGCGGTAAAGTTAAAGACCCCGGCCGATCACAGATTTCTTAATGACTGGATAGCGGGCTGACCGTCCGTCCAGACACCATTTAAACGGCTCTCAACTAATTAAAAATAAAGACCTATATGAAATAAAAATAGTTTTTTAGGAATCTTTCCCGTTTTCTTATGGAGTGAGATTGATAATCTAAAACTCTGCATTGTTTATAAATCTATTTACCCTGAGATACCGAATTAATTCCATTGTTGTAGCGACAAATTATTTAACTATAAAACTAAGACCAAAAATTCTATGAACTTTCAATAAAAGAAACTGAGTTTTCGAGAGATCCGTTTTCTTGATCACAATGAGAAACCATTCTGTTATGCGATTTTTGTGCAAATAAGATGCAATGCAAAAGAACAATGAGGCTTGAAGTTTGCATTTAGTTTAAAAGAAACAAGACCAAACTAAAATAGTAAAATCAGACCAAGGTTAACGTATGAAACCCAGTCATCTTTGAATGAATTAAAAAGTTATATGGAATACCTTCAGATAGATAGAGTTTAAAAATATTTTATGTGTGCGAACGAAAACTTGTCGATGGCTTGTGAAAGTCTCTCTAGTTTGAACCAGTTTAACAACAAGATCGAGATTACGGCGTTGTGTCTGGGATCACTGATTCGCAACACATCTTCAAAATAAGTAGAGTTGTGATCTAGAAATGAGTAAAAATTACAGACAGTTTAGTTTGTAGCAAAATACAGACTGTCAAAAAGGAGAAAAAGCAACGGACATAGCCTCTAAATGTGTGTGTGTTTTTCCCCACTTTCTGATAAGATTATGTTATAACTTCAAAATAAGCAGAATAGACTTCTTCTTGATATAGAATATTACCCTGAGATCATGCTGTTAATACAATATACAAAAGTAATCTCCTATTAGTTTTTTATTGCAGAAAAATATTGAACTGGTTAATCACAGAAAACATTAGTTAGTAATTGATCCCTGAGGTCACTGTGAACTTCTCTATTGTTGATAAGATAGAAAACACGCTAAACTCTGACTGACGTCTGTAACAACAAACGTCAAAGGAAGCTTCAACATTTTCGGTGCAGAGTATATCTGATGAGTTTGTTTGTAAAGGGATTTTCACGAACCGCGAACCGCGTCATGTTTTTGTGCCTAGCAACTTCGAAATCTTCGAAACATTCCTGAAGCAAATTAAGCGATCTTCAAGCATTAATTTAGCCTTAGGCCACTTAAAAATATATCCCGTTTATAATCAACTGATTTCAATGAGGGAAGGCGCAATTTTTTAAGTTCAGTATTTTTTGTGTCGGTTCAACACAACTGTACAACAGTAAGTTTTGATTAAGTGCATATTACTATTTAATCTATTCTTCGTGTATACTTATACTGTACTCTTTGATAATATGCCGCCAACTAAATTGCTTGTCGCTCTGTTCATTGATTTGCAAAAGGGAAAAAAGTTCTCGATTTTTTTCTTTATTCAAAAAAATAAAAAAATTATGCGCAAGCAACAATTGAGATCGCGCTGATGACAAACCATGATGTTTTTTTTTTAAGTTGCCTAAGATATCTCTGAACATTGATGACTTTTTTCTGGAGTTTACCTTCTTTTACTTCGAATAGTTAAATCATTTTTTATTCTATTTTTCATTTTTGTGCCTGTGCCCTTCTGTCTTTCGATTAATTATTCTCACTGTACATTCTCTTGCTTTCATCAAGTTTTGTAAATTCAAATTAACTTGCCCTGGTTCCTTGACGCATTTGGCTGTAAATAGTATTCCAGGGCGCCAATGCCCTTCTTATTTTTATCAAAAAGTTACTGTTGCGACTTTTAGTATGTTTAAAGCCGCCAAGGTGCAAACTTTCAAGTTAGTTCAGTTATGTTAGCCATGTTACTTACACTTACTGTTTGAAAAAAAGGCTCATTTGACTCGCATACGCGACTTTTTTTTTATAAGAATGTACATTTTTGGTACGAGACTGAACGTTCTCAAGTACTTTTGGGGCTTTACCCACAAAAATTCTTAAAATGTTCTCAATGTAATAATACGAATTCATGATTTTATACCGAAATGTAACAAAAATTGTTCACCGGGGTGACAGTCTCGCGCTTAAATAATTAAAGTTACCGTTATCATAGTAAGTGTTTTTGCCATCGACTCTCTGTCATTGTTGTTATCATTGCCAATTAATATAATTATCGTTATCATCATCATTATTGTTATCGTTATACGTATAATTATGACTGTGATTCATTAAAAACTAACCTTAAAAACGTCGGAAAAAGACGTTTCGACAACATCTTGCCATCATTATCAAGTGAGGTTTATTATTGACATACAAAAAGTTAAAGTCCCTATAAAGCTTATTTTTTAAGTTCCAGATAAAGAGTAGAACCCTTAAATAATAGTAATTGTCGAAAATAAAATATTTTCTTGCAGTTCCTGTTCATTTTTTAGACTTAACGCGTGCAATGATGACGTAACAGTAGGTATATGACGTAGCACGAGGCATGAAGCAGAGACAATCTTTTTTACCTTAAAACATTGGGATCTGGCTACAATAGTCACATTGTTTTAACTTTAATCAATAAACTATTCCCTTGAAATTGTTTGAAATAAAAATTTTATGACATTTAAATTTTTAACAGAAATGAAATTTTGCTGCTGCTACGTTACAGTCAGTTACCAGTCCCCGGCCTGCTCGGTCAAAATTTACATTCCGATCATTTTTTATTAAAAATCTTACTTAGATATGGAAATTTTGTTTGGTTATTTGAGTTAACAGATGACAACATTTTTAATCCGAAAAGTGAAAAATTAGGCTTGATAGGGACTTTAAGGAATCCAAAACAAGCCGGGGACAATAGTCGATTGTTCTATCATAGAATATATTTGTCGTTATCGTTATTGTTATCAATGTCATTGTACATTACACTGTCACTTTTTTGTCTTTTTCATCATTGTCATTTCCATTCTCCGTGTCATTGTCAATGAAATTGTCGTTTTCGTTGTCGTTTTCATTGTCAACGTCATCATTTTCACTTGCTCATTAACATTAGTTATCAGTGAGGCTAGAGGTTTCAAGGAAACGTCAGGGGTAGAAGCATGAGGCCTTCTAAATCATTTGTCATTTCAAGCCAAGGGTTATAATGCAAATTTATGAATCTTTTATTTCAATGAAACGAATTCCACGCTAAAATCAACAGCGACCAATTGGCCGCAACAACAAATGCCAGCAGTAACGCAGCAAAGGAAAATCAACAACAACAACAACAACAACAAAATTCTAGTCGCATCTTTTAGAGAAATAAGGATACTCAAAAGAAGTAATATGGAAAAACCCTCTCACAGGTTGTTCGAATATGCAATACTGAACTAAAAATCTGTTCGCTTGCTTATAACGCAGAAGCGTACTTACTAGAGATTTTGAAGTATATTTTCTTTTATACACTTCAGTTTGCTGTCACAGTTGAAATGTAATTTATTGATTCTAGCCCTGCGGGCAAACCGTGTTTTAACACAATGTAATGCGTGCAAGGTTCAGTTGATTAGAAATGTGACTGCGAAGCGTGGGGCCCTGGATTCGATCTCCGGCTTTGTCGAGGGTTGAACATTTGTGCTGCATCCAGTCCGTGGACAGAAACGTTTAGCTGTTTGCCCCAGCCATTTCATGTTCATTCAAGAAGGGTAGGCTTTATCAGTAAATAAATAAAGAATAAATGCATGCATGCAGTCCAGAAAGTGCCTGGCACGTTTTTTAACAATTAGTATAAACTCTTATTACAAACGATAACAACAGTATAGTGTTTCACGGCATGCAACAATCGAAAAAAAAGTTCCCGCTGGCAACACTGAGCAAACACTCAGCAAGTTTCCAAACATAAAACCTGTGTTCGAGTTTTCTAGCAAAACCGAAATGCCACACTTGCTGTCATCTGAAACAAGGGTTGTTGTTTGTACCGGGTAGCTTTCCGCTTTGCTCACAGCCTTAAAATGTCGGCAAGAAAGCGAGAAGCTGTTCCTATCTTAGCGTTTGCTATCGCGTTTTCAACCTTGGCTGTCCTTGTTTGCTGCTGCATCGTGATAAGGTCAGAACTCAAGTTTCGTGAGTACGACAAAAGAATCACTGATATCGAGAGGGCGGCTGATGCGAAAGAGCAAGGCTATCTTCGAAGGAAAGAGAACTATCTCAAACGAGGTTTGTGATAAACCAAGTCGTAGTACAGAACTGGAGCCACTGGTAGTAAATACGCTGGTTTTTACAACAGAGTAACAAATTCATTCGTTCTTAAGTGAAAGAAACCGTATAAAGACAATACTACTCAGCTCGAAGTTGATATTAATTTCGCAAAAACATGGGCGGTGGAACCGTGGACCCCCCCTCAATTATATAGTTTGGTTAACAACAGCAATTTTTGAAAAGGAATCTCAGATTTTACAACGAACTGTTGCAATTCCCGCACTGTGCCTCCCCCGCCCCCAAAAATAATTTTTTGCCTCCGCCACTCATGCAAAATATTGCTTTTTTGCTGTAAAGGAGATGGAGTAGTTGGTTCACGGTTTGTCTTCCCGCAGCTAATGGTTGTTTTGATGTCCTTGTCCAAATATGGTGATAGCATCTCTTTTGCATAACAACATATCTTCACAAGCTAAAACGTTTTGTTTTACAGATATCATTTACTACAAAACCCTTAATATAACAACATACTTGCTATTTTTGGTAACACATGTACAGTCATAAGTGATTAACTTTAGTCGATATCGTCGCGTATGCTTGGTTGTAATTTCAGACCTTATAGTTTGGCACTGTTACCGACCCGCAGGTCCTCACATTATAAAGTCAGTTTTTTGTGTATTGAGAATATGGAAAAAGATAAACTCGAGATAAAAGACTGAAGACAAAAAACAAAAATTTCCTATGCTGGTTCATGAAACATATATTGGCATATAAGGTGCCCTTTTAAGCCCTGATGTAATAAGGTACCCTCTTTAACTTTAGGGTACCGAGATTTTCGGTTTCTATACCTGTGTGTTCATAATCAAGTTATAACAAAGGAGTTTAAGTGGGCTTTTATGAATTTTGTGTCAATTCTTTAATCGTCAAAAATATAGCAGGAACAAGACGCTTTTAGGGCCTCGATGCCCCAAGCTATGTCTTGACCCCTTCATCTTGACTTACTAGAAATACTCAAGGTACAAACACGTAGAAATAACCCGTCTCCCCTAATGCCCTCCCCTACTTATTGTACACTGTCAAGTTTTCACAAAGAAAGTGCAAACTGGTAAACATATAAAGTCAGCCTATGGGCTATGGCCTAATAGATGTGCCTGAACTTATTAAACGATTCACCATCTTAAAGCAGTGCTCTGGGAAATTATACTGTCTTACCCACGAGGTGTAATTCATCCGTAAAAAATAAAGCCTTCACAGAACATCCAATCAGGCTCAGTGAGTATTAAAACAAAGATGTTTTATTAAGTTTGTCAACAACACGATTATCTAGGGACACTCTAATTTGAGTTTTGAATTTTGAATTTGTAATCACTCTTAAAAATGGCGCTTAATGGCGTCGAAACGTCGCATTGTAATGCATTTTTACTTTCGTGCGTTAGTTTTTGTATTATATAAATTATATAAACCAAACTACTTTGATCAAAAAATGCAAAGATAAATGGAAAAGGTTACCAGTCGCCTTAGCTGTATAAATGAGTACCCGCTTCTGTTGGGGGCTTAGTTGAGATGGATTAGGGTCCTGTCCAGGACTTCCGCCAGGGTGAGTCACATCTGTTAAATAACACTTACTGAAACCGGGAATAGGCACCATTTAGCCTGAGAAATTAAGGGTATAATTTAGAAGTGCAATTGCACAAAGACACAAGTAACTCTATAATCTGTGGTTTAATAAACTGCTTAAATTTCAGATACTGGTATCAATGTGAATGCCGCTACAAAGCAACACCAAAGAGTACGCCGTGACGAAAAATCCAACAGTAAAGATTTTAATCCCGTGGTAGTGACTCAACTTGAGAAGAAGCTTCAAGCCATGACAAAGCTGTATTGTGCTACTCGTGCCCAGTCCTGTCCGAGAGGTCTACCTGGAGTTCCAGGGACCCCTGGTAGCCAAGGGCAAAAGGGAGAGAAGGGAACTAAAGGAAAATCGGGTAGACGAGGCAAACAAGGTTTCGTAGGAATGCCGGGAAGGCCTGGGCCACAAGGCCAAAAGGGAAAACGTGGACCAAAAGGAGAATCTGAAAATGCCGGCTTATTAGCTTCTGCGCCTGCGCTAATAGCTCAACCGCTTACGTTGATTATAAATGAAACCAAGCCTGCTTTCTTTAGTTGCACAGCAAAGGGGAACCCTTTACCCGAAGTAGAATGGAGAGCATCGAACGGAGTGTTAGCAAAGAAAAAAGGAAAATTTGTAGTAACAGGCAATTTGATGATCAAACGTGCGACCATCAATGATGCGGGGGATTATCAGTGCATCGCAACCAACCCTATAGGATCCGCCAGGACGACTGTTCGCCTCATAGTTGAAGGTAACCAATGCTTGTAAATCTTAAATCTAACCAAAAAGGAAAGGGAGATCAGAAGCTTATAGAATTACTAGAATAGTGAGACTGGTTTTGGAGGAAAAAGCAGATTGAATGCTAATTGGAAAAAGGTGTTTGTCTTTTTAGGAGGTTTTGTGCTCGATGGCGGGTTTCACATGAAGCGTGCCATAAATTGGAAGTGAGAGAAAAATTGAACGTGGGTAGGTTTCAGAGATCGAGGGTGTGACTACATGGACATGCACGCAATGAACTAAACTAAATTATCTCGATTAAACACAAGCTAATGGTGCTAATTGAGTGAATTCAGTGGATGGGAGAGGGCTGGAATGGGGTAGTTTTCCATCCGCGCGGGGTAGAAGGGGAAACTGTGATAGATGGTATCCGATTCTTGTTCATTGCCCTAACTGCCGCTAAATGACTTTGATGCAATTTAACCCGTTGAAAGATGTAAACCGGGAGTATATACACTGGAGAAAACAATAATTTAAAGACCTCAAGAAATGTTCATAACAAAGTTACGTTCGATTTGCAATCAAGTTTGAAAATTGTTCTTTACAGCCAAACCACGAATCTCGCTCGCCCCAGGCCCCATTTACAGGGAAGAAGGAACAGACGTTATTTTGCCAAAATGTCGCGTGACTGGTTACCCAAAGCCCCGAGTTACATGGACTAAACTCTTTGGTGACTTAAGTAGAGTAGCGTCTGTCATCCGGGGCGAGTCTTTGACGCTGTTGCAGGTAAAACTAGCAATAAACTTTTAAAGTATCTCAACATTGTTTCAGTAACTTCCCAGAGACCAAAAATTTGTTACATTTTCAAAAAAATATCGAGAACAGTTAATCATCCTCTTCTGCATGCCTCTCATGATTGTATGCATTGAGTTAAACCCACTCGTTACAGCTTAAAATAGTTTTGAATAACTGAACAAACAAACTACCTCGATCGGTTTAAACGTAAAAATAAGAATAATAACAAAAATAACAACATTTTACAAATTACAAATAAAAAAAATTACTTGCATTATAGTTTTACAAATTGATGAGTGAAGATAGCCAAAAGGACTAATTGAGACAGTTGGCCTTTAGACAATTAATTCAAAGACAAATAAGTTTAACACTGCTCGTTTTGTGAACACTTGAGTAGACAACTTAGTTTTCAAACATCACTTATACAATTAGCATTAGATATGCTAGTAGAAAGCACTTAATTTTAAATAAGTTCTAAATACAAAAGTAAATATATCAAAGACTGAGAAAAGATTGAAAACTGTTTCGAACCAATTTTTAAACTTCTGTCAAGTAACCAAACACTTCATTTGTGTTGAACGGTAGAAATGGTTTGTGCTATTTATCCTAACTTTTTATTAATTTTAATGACTCAGTCAATGTCATACCGCTTAACTATTAAACTCCGGATTTTGTTTTTAAAAACTAAATAGTTTGTTTTTTTGTTAACATAACATATCATTTATGCTAGAAATTTTCGTTTTTCATGCATGATTGGTTGTTTACTTTTAGGTCCAAAAACTGAGTTCTGGTCTCTACGTCTGCCAGGCTTCCAATAAGCTAGGGAAAGATTCGGCAGTCACACAACTACGAATTCTGACCCCACCCCGATTTATCAACCCGCCAAAGCCCTCAGTCTGCGCTATCCCAGGACAAACGATTGTAATGGATTGCAGGGTTGCCTCAGAAAGGAAGGCAGAACTGACATGGAAGAAAAACGGAGTGATTATGTTTCCAAAACGAGTTGGTGACTTGGCTGTTGGGCGGTTTGATTTTGGAAACGTGTCAGAAGAAGATTCTGGAAATTATTCTTGTTCTGCTTCAGACTCGAAGCACTTGAAACCAAAAACAGTTTCCATGGAGCTGAAGGTTCCCCGCAGTGGTGAGTAATAAAAATGTTTAACCAAGGGTTAGTAGGGACGATGTGGGAGTGATAAGAACACTTAATCAAGGGTTAGTGGGGACGATATGGGAGTGGTAAGAACACTTAATCATGGGTTAGTAGGGACGATGTGGGAGTGATAAGAACACTTAATCAAGGGTTAGTAGGGACGATGTGGGAGTGATAAGAACACTTAATCAAGGGTTAGTAGGGACGATGTGGGAGTGATAAGAACACTTAATCAAGGGTTAGTGGGGACGATGTGGGAGTGATAAGAACACTTAATCAAGGGTTAGTAGGGACGATGTGGGAGTGATAAGAACACTTAATCAAGGGTTAGTAGGGACGATGTGGGAGTGATAAGAACACTTAATCAAGGGTTAGTAGGGACGATGTGGGAGTGATAAGAA
>JAOBAT010071913.1:0-21659 GCA_026413305.1 Hydrozoanthus tunicans | reverse complement strand
ACTTATCTCTTTACTTGGTGGCACCATTTTAGATGGACTGAGAAGAGATGCATGTGACCTGTTACGTCATCTTGTTGGTCTTTTGGTGGGAACAATTTTAGCGGGAAAAATTCAAATTTCTACACACCGTATCTTGGCATACTTTCATCGTATGTTTCTCACACTTGGCAAACCAATGTTTTTTATAGTATACTTTTTGAAAATTGAAAAACTGATTTCATGTCATATGCTCTTTAACATAAATTTTACTGTCTGGTGAAGTAGGTGAACAACGAAGCATGGAAAGCACACTGCTCGATTGTTTTTGGGTAGATTTTTATTCGGTAATTTACATGCAAAGTTATTCTTTTGGATGGAAAACTGGCTGAGGAAACAAAAGGGCGCTGGTAAAAACAAAAGGGTGCTGGTAAAAACAAAAGGGTGCTCTAAAAACAAAAGGGCACAGCGCCCTTTTGTTTTGGTCTGCTGGGAACACTGTTTAGATGTACTTAATTAGACCTCTTGTAATTTGATTTTCACAATCATGGAGATTACATTTTTTGTCTTTTTGCATGTACATGGTTTGTAGTATTCCAAAGAGACCTTTGAGAAGATTTAATAACTTTTTTGACAAATATTTGATTTGGCAGCACTCTAGCAACCATTTTTAGTGAATGACATTCACTGAGTATGGCTGAAATATTTGTGAAGTCTTCTCGCATGTCTCTTCATAATCAAACTATATGCCTGTGTCAACATTATCTTTTTAATTTGTAGTAGTCCTTTCTGACTCATGTCCCCCTCATGTTAAACCATTGATAAATCATGCTGTATTGTCTTTTAGGATCGGTGAAACTACAGTAAATGTAAGGTTTTCCCAAGTGGGGCATATTAGAAGGAGATAAAACAGGAGTAGGGGGAGAAACAGTGCGAGCATCTAGAGGGGTCTGGGGGGATGCTCCCCTGGGAAACTTTGAAAATCTACAATCCCTATTATAAAATTAATGATGGCAAAAGTGACTGAAATTCCAAGTTTGTCCTGAAATTCTCAGGTTTTTTCCTGTGTCAAAACTGCAATCTCCAGGTTTTTAACATGAAGGGGTTGAGAGGTTTGAGTTAATACTTTAATTCTTAAATACCTGTGGCCAAGAAAGTCCATGGTAGAAATAATACTTCATCTGGTAATTCTCCGGTAAGCACAGCAGATTGCAATGTTGCATATTCATCAAATCCTCTGGCTGAAAATAAAAACAGCCAAAAGTGTTCATCATTCATTCTTTTATCTTTGATAAGTTTGATATCATGCAGTAGAGTAACAAGTTATATTATTAGGTTCTAAAATACATATAAACAAAATTTAACCAATTGTTGTCAGAGTTCATTCCGTTCTAGATACTTTTCGGAAAACAAAATAGTTGTGATGGTAACACCAGCAAACCAGATTTCCATCAAAAGATATTTTTGAGACGATACACTGTGTAATTAATAAAGCTGATCAAAAATCCCTTCGACTGCCAGAGCTGTCACATTAGTCATGTCTATCATGATGCGGAGAAAGTAATGAACAGCACGTGTTTACTGGACGATAAGATGTAACATTCGAACAGAAACAATTTTATATATGAATTAAGAAGCAATTAACAATTCTTTCCTACCGTTCCTCGACGAATATTCATCTTGAAACTTGGATTTTCTCTTGAAATGAATTTTATTATCTGTATCTTCCACCCTCACAACTTTAAAGCGCTTTTTATGTCAGCGGTGTCGGAAAAACCGAGGAAAACCAGGCTTACACGAAGTACAACGATTGTTTCATTCCCGCGCGGATGTGAGTAGACTGGGTCCGGAGGAAATGGCGTTGAAAAATGTCGGAGGGAACTTTCGAAATTGAATATTTCCAGATACTTTTAAGATTTTAATAGGTGTCTGATCGGAGTAACCTTGGTGAAACAAGTCTTGTCAACAAGACTTTTCTCCATTTTGTGGTGTTTTGTAAGTATTTCATCTTGGTCATTGACAAGTGACAGTGATGGGTGTTGTTAGTCGCGTTTTGTACACGGATGCCGTCAAATCAATTTAATCCATATATTTGATTTACCTGCAGAAGATAGCTGTTAATGGAAGCAAAGAACAAAGAACAAACTGCTCCAATACCGAAACACTTGAGTTCTTCGAGACCCCGCAAAATTACTGGGTCTGGAACAGCTCGCAATTCCTTTGAAGTGAAATCGCTGAAAGAACTCACATTCGAGAAAGTGTTTCGTGATCAGGCTGTTCATACGGTACATTCACCAATTAAAAAACCGTACGATTTTAGTGGTAAAGTTGTTGTGGTAGACGATTCGGAACCATCGGCTAGTTCTAAAAGTAGTGATTGGGGCAGTGATGACGAAGTTATATTGATTGAAATGCAAAAAGACCTAAATTGTGATCCACACATCAAAGCACCAGTGATTAAAAATCTTGATGTGAAAGAACTTCCTGTGCGGAGTAGAAAGGAATACAAAGGCCCAATAGAGTCTATCAGGATTGACGACTCACCTCTATCGGTAACGACCGAAGAAGACGAAACGAGTAAGGAAAACTTTGTAAGGGAAAACATCAATTATAACTTTTCGGTACCCTGCTTGGAAACTTCGGTCGAACTAGAGAAAAAGTTTAAATCCCAAGTCATGGAACTTAATTTGAGACCCGTGGGAGGAAAGATTAGGAAAAAAAATTCTTATTATGCATCGTACAAGCACAAGAAAGACTTACTCATGGAGCTTGAGAAATGGGAGAATGATTTAAACAAATGTAGTAAGAATGAGCCGTACATTTCAGTGGAAAATAAAGTTGATAACAGCCGGCCTCCCGAAGACTTTGTGTATGTAACGAAGAGTGTATTTAGCACAAATGTAAATCACCTGTTTGATACAGACTACCTTGTAGGCTGCACATGTGAGCGATGCAACCCAAGCACATGTGACTGTCCCACTAACAGTGGTGGAAGGTTTGCCTATGATAGGTTTGGCCGTGTGCAGTTTGAACCAGGTCAGCCAATATACGAGTGTAACGCCAAGTGCTCATGTTCAATAAGCTGTCGCAACCGAGTGGTGCAGCGAGGGAGAACAGTGCGAGTAAGTGATTTTTGAAACTTTTCAAACTTTGACTTGAGTATCATCAGAAGCAAAATGCATTGGTGCTGATTTCTCAGTCTTCATCATCATCATCATCATCTTAATGATAATGATGATAATGATAATCATTCTAATAAAAATATAACTGAAACTATATATATATATCTTACTGATGCCATTGTCAAGCTAAGATGAAGTGATATATGTAAATAACTTAAACTGAGATATGAGTCAATTTAAATACATGTAACCATTGTTTAGAAAAAATGAAAAGAAAAGGTAAATAGCTTTTCCCAGATGGAGTCAGATTGAGAGTTTAAACTGGGTTTGAGTTTTCTGATAAAAAACATTTCATATATAAGACAATCAAATTTGTTCCTGCATTTTCAGAGAACTGAGAATGAATTAGATAAGTTATCAGTGTTAGTGCCAGGTTTTTCAATGATAATGATAATGGCAACTTTTTACTCTAGTAGTTCATATTGATCACATATGGACTTCAAAATGACCAATAACATTTATTTAGTGAAACTACTCAACCATGTAATTTGAAACTACACTGTTCAATTACAAAAAGACGATACAGTAAGTTATTGTTTCTAGATTATATGCCTAGCCATTTATGGATTGTATTAAAATTATCTTTTGTTTATGAAGAAAAATATTGGAACATGATAACATTATAGTTGGTGATGCAGTGGCCAGTGGTTAACATGTACAACCACATAATCTGAGATCTTGAAGTTTCGAGCATTGGTCAGATCACAGTGTTGTGACATGCAGTGTCCTAGAGCAGGACACTTTACCCGACTTGTTCCAGTCTACTCAGCCGAATAAATGAGTATCAGCTTCTGCTGGGATAGATCAGTATCCTGTCCAGGTAGAGTCAAAGACTCCCATCCAATTAACAGTACAGAAACCAGAGATAAGCGCTGGCCCTAATATGAACCACTGAAGCTCTGGAAAGGATTTTATAGCTTTATTTACTATTATAGGAATCCCTCCACAACTTTCTAGAGGAAGTAAATTTCTGGTTACAGTTGAAGGATCTAGTGCAAAAAATAAATGATGTTAGTGACTTTGATGAAGTTGTCAACTCTTCTTACATTATCTCTTACTTTATCTCTTCATAACTCTTGGGAGAATTTAGCATTAATTATTTTCATATAAAGTCACTTTCGTTGTATTTGCACTAGACCCTTACCAAGTACAGTTTTAATTTTTTTTTCATTAATTTATTTATTTGAAATTGTTATATACAAATAGTGAAAAAATGGCGTAAGTGACTTTGATGAAGTTCTCAATTCTCTCTACATTATCCCTATTATCTCTTGATAACCATTGGGAGAATTTAGTGTTTCATACAGTCACTTACATCGTTTTTCACTAGGGTCTTCAATTATTAGTGAGGAAGCTAAAGGACTTAAAAATTATCAACAATAATTTTGAAGTTAATTTTTTTTATCATTTTGTGTTTATGTTTCTTTGTAGGTTACCATTTTCAGGACACCAAATCATTGTGGCTGGGGAGTAAAGACCATGGATGCTATTACTAAGAACCAGTTTGTTACAGAGTATGTTGGGGAAGTAATTACTAGTGAGGTGGCTGAAGAAAGAGGAAAGATTTACGACAATGTTGGTCAAACATATCTTTTTGATCTTGACTACAACGAGGGGGAATGCCTTTATACAGTGGATGCGAAGAGATATGGTAATATATCTCATTTCATCAACCATTCGGTAAGAAAAAAGATACTGTAAGTTGCTTATTAATAAATTATATTTACTCATACAATACAGTAAAAACTGCTACTCTAATTGCTGCGACGCAGGAGCAGCGAAACTAATCTCTTTGTTCTTACAATCCTGAGCATGCGCGGTACGATTATATGCTGTGCAAATTTTGGTGTCTTGCGCTCGAGCCTCGATTTCAAAAGACAAGGCCGCGAGAGACTGGAATGCAGTTTACTTCACCTCACCTCGTGGTCAGCTAGGGATTGCGGATTATTGCGGATTTCTATCTAAAATTTGGTAAGTTTGGCATAATGTTTATTCATCAGTTTCTTGGGACAAGCTACCACAGCTTTCAAAGAGTGTTCAAGGAGGTTTTAAAGAGAGTTTCAGACCGATTTTGCCGGGTTTTGAGCTTGCTTCGAGCAACGAACGTCCTTCCTTGATGTCTAACTATTCTAGATCTAGGAGCTCACTATTAAACTTGTTCCTAACTGTTGCAGTACTTCCCTTTCTTTCAGAAACTTGTAATTTAAAAGTACAGAGTGGAACGGAAAAATCTTCCAACCTCCAGCTGAAATGTACTAAATATGATTTTAGAAAACAAGAACCTGTTTTCAATTTTTAGACTAAATAGGTTCTTGTTTACAAGGGGTATAAAATCTAAACTTTAAGCTAACAGGTTTTTAATTTCCAGGTTCTTAGCTGCTGGTTTTTAATGTAGTATTAAAGAATTTTGTTTTGTGTTTTATAAAGATATGTCTTTAAATTTAACAATACTATTAGGGTAATTTAGATCATATAATTATTCTGTCAGTATGAATTAATGTCATAATTATTGTTTACAATCATGTGAATGATATTGCTAAGTATTGTTTTGAAACTCATAATGAAAATTGTTAATATAATGAGCTCAAGTCTATGTGAATAAGAAACATCAAAATTCAGAAAGATTCAAGTTTTAAGTGCATGCACACGATTTAGCCCACTGCATACCAGATGAAACTGTGAAGGTTATTGCCTCAAACATAGCCTCCAAATTATGTTTGTTTTAGAATATGGTCACAAGAGACAAAGAATTTGTTAGAGCAGTAAATTATCCTGCACTTTAGTTAAATAAAAAAAGTATGTTTACTTATATCTTTTTAGCTTACAAGTTCTTTGATCTTGCAGTGTGATCCCAATTTGAGTGTTTATGGAGTGTGGATTGACACACTGGATCCAACATTGCCTCGCATTGCATTGTTTGCTACCCGAGATATCAAACCAGGAGAGGAGCTTACGTTTGATTATTTAATGACAGGAAATGATCCATCACCATCATCATCACCTCAACCATCCTCGATGTCACGGCTAAGCCCAAGGAAAGCCAAAAGAATGAGATGCAACTGCGGTGCTAAAAATTGCAGAATTTATTTATACTAGCAAGATTGGGCTGCAGTAGGATTTAAAAGCTTACAATCTGATTTTAAAGTTTACTTAATCTGGTTTCTGGCTCTGACTTAACTCCTTAATGATACAATGTTCTTCCCAAAGGTTTGTTCTACTGTGGATCCTTAACAAGAATCTCACCTCTTAAATTGCATTCTGATTCACCTTCATCTAAGCAGCTCTTTCAGGGTTGTTAAGAATTATTGTAAAAAGTGTGCATAATTTAAAAGTTTAGAATGTACAGTTTCAAATGCAAATTTCAGTGTTTGAAAGCTTATAGGAATTTTGATTACTGTATATACTTTGATAAAGTAAGCCACCTTGTCTAGAGCTTCATATTTAATCCTTGTCTTGCTAAAACAGTTTCATTAAAAACATATTTTAAGTTTTAAACTACTGATTGAAAACCTACAAAGTGACCATTCATTTTCTTCGTCTTTATGAGTAGGTTCTGAAAATGGCCATTGCTTCATCAAAAAATTCTGGGGTTTATAATTTTTTTGAAATTTTATGGTTTTGATATTCAAGAACTTCTAAGCTTGGTAAGGGTTAAAATAAGCCCCCCTCTCTATAAACTCTCCCCCTACCCCAACATAAGGGCGAAGGAGCTACTATGTTGTGTCAAAACTTTTTTCTTTTCAATCTACACTCAAAATTATATTCCAAACCTCAAGCTTCATGTACTTCAATTCTGGTTTAATGGTTGTATCTGTTTCAGTTTTGAATAGTGCTAGTTACAACACTTGAGGAACACAGAACTACTAGTCACTATTAAAGCTGTTTGATATCTCAGACTTCATGTTGTGTTTCTATCTTAGCCATCAACAAACTTTAGATATCAGCCCTGTTGACCCCTCCATCTGTAAGATGAAAATCAAAATATGAAAGCTCTCTGGGTTCAGTTGTTCAAAGGCTGATCAGCTCTAACCTGGTTCAAGTGGTATTTTATTTTCTAAGAAAAGGTTTAAGATTATTTTAAAATGCTTGTTAGATTTTCTACAGAAAAAAACTTGTCAACTCAAAAAATTTAAGCTCAAATCAGTAAGGTTTGAATCAAAATTAACTTTGGTTAAAAATAAATCCTTGGTCGATGCTGATGGGCCTTCATACGGCTGGGCCCTTGGGGAGCCTCAGAACCAGCCCTCCTCCCCCTTCAGATCCACCACTGTCACCCCCACAGTATTCACCCCCTCAGAACCCCCTCCAACCTCAGGGTCATAACCATGATTATCTGGAAATTACTCGGATAAAGCTTTAGAAGATATTTTCAATGTCCACAGTGTTTTCAAAATAAGCAGTCGGCCATCACATCCTACAGCAACTCTGCAGTTTGCTATGCCTATGTTCTTTTTTGTCTTTTCAAATATTAATTTTGTTTGAAAAAGAAAAACTCTTAAGGCGGAGTGGATAATAAAAAGTTTGTTGCAACCTCTACTTATGTTTTTCCAACGCCTACTTTCACGTCTAGGGAAAACACTGGTCCATACTCTGTTAGAATCACACATGATTGTTGGGAGGACATGAGAAAAGGTTTGGATCACAAGCTGAAAAAAGTAGTATTCTCCAAACAATCCCATTGTTTCCAACAGAGTATGGAAACAGAAAATATCTAAGAAAGCTTTTACAAAATAATAACAACTGATGATGCCATTCATGATTTTTATCCAGATTTAGGAAATGGTCATGGCCAATCAGCGCATGTGTTACTGAATTTATTTTACAAAATAATTATGTTATTTAAGTACACATGTACATGCTTGTGTAATGAAGATTAAGGTTCATGATCTAGTAAATATGTTTGTTTGTCAATGATATTAATATAAGCTGATGAGGGTTTTTCCTGTGGTCTAGACACTAATTTACTGTATGTTATAATTAGCCCCTTGGGGAGTACCCTCCCAGGGAGATTGGTCCTCATCAGAAGCTGGTATTAATAGTTACTATCCATTTCATACAGCAGTCAGTTGTTGTCAGGTCATGACAGAAAGGTGACAGTTCTTGATCTGTCCTTTTGTGTTTCACCGTCTCCTCCTGTTTTTTCTCCACTAAGCATTCTTTATTTAAGCTGTTGTTTTCTATCCCAAAGATAAAAGAAAAACATCTGTAACAATTTTAGCGGGAAAAACTAATTAAAATTCTACACACTGTATCTTGGCGTATTTTCATCGTATTGTTCTCAAACTTGGCAAACCAATGTTCTTTATAGCATACTTTTTGAAAAATGATTTCTTGTCATATGTTCTTTAAAGTAAAGATAAATGAAAAATGATTAATTGAAGACCCTAGTGCAAAAATAATGTAAGTGACTTTGTATAAAACACTAAATTCTCCCAATGGTTATCAAGAGATAACAGGGATAATGTAGAGAGAATTGAGAACTTCATCAAAAGTCACTTACATCATTTTTGCACTATACTCTTCAATTTCAGTTTTTCTCTTTTAATCAATGACATTACCTCAAACTATAGGCTGTACATGCAAATTACCCTGAAATAGTTCCTTACAGTAAACATGATTGCAATACCCTAGGCTTAGTTTTCATTCGATTTAAACCACACATAGAAATAATAATTATTGTAAGAACAACTTGAAGCTCAAGTCATTGAAAAATTTAAAAGAAAAATGAGCCTCGGCCTAATTATTTACAGGTAGATCTTATAAAAAAGGTAAATAGTTGGACTCTAATCAAACAGCAACTTGAAAGGGTTATTTCCTGGTTAATCAGGTCCCAACTGCCCACAGAATATGCCAATTAAAACACCTTTTGTTGTTTTGGTTTAGTGAGAACACTAGTAAGTCAGTTAAAATGTCGTGCAGACATAACCTAGTGGTTTTAGACATGTCTAAAATATATGCTGTTCACTTTATTTATCAGGCAAAGAAAAATTCAAAAATGTATTTTTATATATTTATCTTTGTATTTTATGCCCTCATTAAAGTCATACTTTTTTGCTGCATGTTGTTGAGATTCTTTTTTGTCATTTCTTTGTTCAAGACCCCACAACATTTCTCAGGTGCCAAATAAACGGGCAATGAGAAATTTCTCACAGGGAGGGGGCGGGGTGAAAAATTTCTGCAAATTTAAAACAAGACATTAAAAACTGGCAAAGAAAGGGATAAATTTATTTAATTAATTCTCTTGACACTTTAAATCCTTGTTGTCCAAGCAAAACTGGGAAAGGTGAACACTGATCAAAAAAATATATCTTGAAATTATTTTAAAACGTGTTGCAGTTTACTAAATTCATTACTGCAACATTTCCTGTCAGTGTCACACAATCAATTTCTGTACCAGAGATCCCCCCACCCACCCCCACACTGTCCAAACATTTTTTTCCATCTCAAGATTAAAGTTTGTTAATCAAACTAAACATGTTTGGCACTATTAATAAATTTATTAGAGCAGTATTTGCCATGTGCCATTACAGGTTCTGTAGCAGAAATTAAATAAACATATTTGTAACAAGTTGAATAGTTTCAAGAAAAAAGGTTAAAATGTAACATCTTAATACAATGTAAGATGAAACACACCAAGGCTGACATCTTGTCTGAAAAGAACTTGTTTCTTTAACGTTTAAACTTTAACAAAACATTTTCAACTCCAAAGCTGTCGAGTGACTGAAGATTAAGCCAGTTCCTTTAGTAGGTCTATCAATCAAATTTGCTTTATATACATGACAGGTGAGCTCTCTGTTTCTCATAAAAACATTCTTAGTTTCCTTGCAAGGTTTTGATGTAGGCATCGTGTAGTCTCTGCATAAAATCACTGTCATTCTGAATTTAAAAAAATGAGCAAAAGTATTAGCAAACAGAACATTAAGTCAATCAGAAATCTCTTACCCTATCTAACTTTGAAGCTTTAGCTTATCCTTTTCCTGCAAAAAATATATCAACTATAGATTGAAATTATAGCTAACACCGAATTCAGTGTATCAGTATTAGCAAATTGAAATTAAGTTTGAAACCTGATCTTCTGCCATTATTCTTACAGAGAAATTATGAGAATAAATTGAAATGAGGTTGGACTACGCCCGTCCGGCTGTACATTTCATTGGAAAATTATCCAGCTTTCTCAAATATTTTTGGCCAATCTTTAAGGACCTTTGTAGCTTTACCTAATGTATGCTGTTCAAAATTTTATGATTCCTAATAAACTGAATAAAACTATTTTTTTTGTACCATACATGCTCCTGTTTGTAAAATTCCCATCATGAGAAAGCCTGTTTTGCAAATTTCTGATATATGCAAACTCCAAACTCTTGTTTCACAAATTTATGTTTACAAACTTCTCTTATGTCGCAAATTCCCATTTTGCTTTGCAATTAAGTATCATAAGCTGTGGAAAGGGTTGTATAAATTATTTTTAATTATAAAAACCAATGTTTGGAATTTTCAGCAACTATAACTTTGATTATGTACTATAGTAGTTTAATACATATATAAAGGTTTTATAAGTGAAACAAAGCTAGATAGCTGGGTGCAAAAGTTCTTGATATGAAATACTTAATATGTACTCAGTAATGACAGAAATATTTTGTAAGGCTAGAATTTACTTAGATCATACCTTAACAAGGTATGTAAAAGCCTTAATGAATTGCTCCATTTGAAGAGGAGAGACTGATGGTTTAGTCACTGCTGTTGACCCCCCTGGTGTGCTTCCAGATGTTCTTGTAGTAGGCTGAAAAGCCAGGGGGGACATGAGAGGTGCACCAGCCCCCAAATCAAGCTGTTTTTGAGGTGATTCCTGTTGAAAGAAATGAAATCATAAATTATGTTTATAAAGTAGAGCATTGCAGCTGGAAAAATAAAACAGCGAGAGTCAAATGAAACTACATCCGCAGCACTTCTAGGGTAATGGAAACTGTCATCTGCTCCTCCCAGGTTAAAGTTGAGGATTGGGATGGGTATAAAATGACAAAAGAAGTAATAGTAGTCCAAGTAGTAATGGGTGTAAGTTGGAATTAAGATTTTATTTAGTTGCAGTTCTTACATATTTTATTTACTAGTGGTTCTTAAAAAGAATGAAGTGTTGCCAGATGATCAAGGCTCCTATCAGGTACTAAATTGTTTTAATTAACATGTTGTGAATTCGAACAATGATCGATTGTGTCTGCAAGTTGACAGCAACGCTTTGGTTGCATAATATAGAAGAAAGAGCCATGAAAGCACATTGCCTTCCTCTTGAAAGCTGTTGAAGTTTTCAGATGCTTGAAGAATGCTTCCTTGTTGTGAATTTGATTCATTATTCATACCTTATTTAGCCTTTCTCTTGAAGACCACTCAGACACGTCAATTGCACAACTCAATATTCAACAAAGGATACCAAAAAAAACCCAAACATTCTGAGAAGCTAATTGGCCTACATTGGTCGAACCAACCATATATGGAACACCAGAAATACCAGAAGCAAAAAGCCCATAATTCTTTCCTGTAACTGGCTTAAAGTGGCTGAATCAACAGTATACCGAAAAAAGATGGAAAACCGGAAGAAAATAACGAGTTTTTCTGTGAGTAGAGACTGTTGCCATCGCTATTGCTCTGGCAGCATTAACATTTACTGTACTTTTAGTATAAAAATATGTACACCATAATAGTATATTACCAATTACCATTAAACAATAGCTTCTCTGTGATGTTATTTGTACAGTAGGGGAAATTTTTCTCACTAAATGCTTCTTTCACCAGCAAAAAACTTAAAGGTTCTAACCTGTGAAGGTGGACTTGCTGTTGTACCTTGGAATAACTGCAATGGTAAATTGTGATTCATAAATAAAGAATATTATGTGGTTGGGAGGGGATACAAGTTTTATCTTTGAGTGCTGTAAGATCTAGTAGTAAAAAAATTGCAAATTATAAAGTAATACTAAATATCATAAATACTCCCACAATTTCTCATAAGCATGACTAAAAACAACAATGAACTGGAGACTTAAGGGGGCAAGACACATGCTTAGGACAAGAACTACAAATGCTACACCATGTATTACAATAATTATCAACAAAGAAATTAAACCAAACTTAAATACTTTGAAGATGTTTGATAACTTGTCTGCGATAAGAAGAAAATGTTTTAGAAGATCTAATTGGCTCAGGTAAAGCGATCCAGGAGAAGATGACGCAATTGAAGTAACAGAATATTCGTATACTAAGAAGTACAGTTATCTAAACCCCTGGTATTGGCCTTTTTGTCCCACAAGACTCTCTGCTTATCTTACCTTTCTCTGTGCTAATGGTTTTGCTGAACCTGCTTGTGGTTGGTTTTCTGCTTTGAGAAAAAGAAACAATCAGGGTTTGCACACCTTCAGTACTTCAAAAAACCAGGGTTTTCCAGGGCTTTTTTAAAATTTTTCCCAGGGCTTTTCCCAGAATGAAGATATTAATGTTCAAAATCACATGTTTAAACAATGTTTTAGTAATTAATGTCATGAAAATTTGTATTTATTGAACTTAATATAACAACGACATGCAAAAATTAAGTTTTAAGTCTTAGTTATTACTTGAAATGAAAAACAATGCATCATTTGGGAAATCTAGTTTTTTCAAGAAGATTCTAAGAAAATTTCCAGGGCTTTTCCACGGGTTTCCAGGGATTTCCAGGGCTTCAAAAATTTTCCAGGGTTTTTGAGGGCCCATATGAACTCTGCACAATTATTCACATCTTTGTTTAGCTTTGTTAATATCAGGGGAAATCATTAAATGGTAGTCTGGGCACTAAAGCCCTTCTACTTTGTTCATGATATCTGGCTACACAGTGTTGATATTTTCAAACAACACTGAAAACATGTAATCTGTCATTGTATGCAATTCAGAATCTGCTATAGTTAGAAAAGTTTAAATGTTGCTGGGGGAGTTGCATGCTCCTAGACCCATCTAAGAAGCTTACAAGTGAATCTCATACTTCTTCTTATATTTGTAGTATAGGAAGCCTTGGACATTTTAGAGTTTGATTAGCAAATGGATTTTAGAAATAAGTTTTTAGCAATTTTAACTCATACATAGCATGATTTCAAAAACATGAGGCTAGCTCTGTTTTGAATATAGGAGAGAATATGGCTTAAGAGCTGTGGAAGAAGCTTGAGAAAAAAAAAAGGGGGGGGGGTAACAGAACCCTTATACCCTGCCTGTCGGAGTCCTGTACCTTCATGGCCCTATACCTTTCACCACTGGCCCTTTCTGATCTTTCTCCCATATCCCAATGTTGCTAAATATTCTGCCCCCACCCTTTGATATTATCTCACATTCTACTCTTCAATATCCTGCTTCCCATACCCTTTTTCCTGGGCTCCTGTAGCACAAGCCTTGTGTTTTAACTCTTTTGCCTTTATGTTGGGATTGGGAGAAGTTTGTAGAAAGGGGAAGGCTTACTGAAAACTTGAAGCTCTAGACAGGAAAGGGAGGGGGGAGGAGGGGACGTTGTTTGATGTTTATGGTATGACAAGATGTTTTTTTTTTGTGCCCTCATAAAATACAGTTTTGTAATTAAAAACGAACTTTTGAGGAACCACTTGCCGCCTAAAACAGCAAAGCTAATCAAGCTAGGCAGCAAATTGGTCATTTGGTACAGTCTGTTGTTGATGAATAGTAATTCAATTAATATGAGGAATAAAATTCAAGGCTAATAGGAGAAAATTACAATTGAAGTAGAGAATAAAAATAAATAAATAAATAAATGAGGGAGGCTCAGGGTCTTAAAATAACTGAGGAGAAGGTGCTGCCTTTGCTCTAACATCTGCAAACGGTTAGACCTTCGTGTGTTCTCGGATAAGGACGTTAAACCGTAGGTCCCGGGTGTCAGACCTCGAAGGGGACCTCGAGTCCTACTGTCTGTTCTCCCGTGACTCCTTGAGTCAAAAATGTCATAAGAATAAGAATAAGAACTAAAAAAAAATTTAAAAAAAAAAATAAATGAGAAACCACGGGAGAAGAGTAAGGGCATCAGAGTAACTAGTAAGTTTTGAAAATTTGATCAATTATTAGCTTTTTAAAAGCTGAATATTTAAATCTTTTTAACTCATCATTAATCTTATTCCAAATAATGGCACCAGCATAACGAGTGTTAAATTTGCCATAATCATATATCGAAGCCAAATGGGACTTACCTGTTATGACAGGAACTCGAACTGAGGCTAGGCTAACACTTTGTGCTGTGGCCCCAGGCTCCTGGGTTGCTGTGACAGGTGAGGTATGTTCTTGGCCTGGGTCAGACTTCTCCAAAGCTGTTACAAGAATATGCTGTCGGGTGGGAGACATGCGATATTGGGCTGGTAAGGTTTGAGCTCGTTGTTTGGATGGTTCTCGACCTTGAATTGATGGAGGCTGATCCCCTGTCTGTTGTTGTTGTTGTCTAATCAAATTTGGTTTACTTTCTTCTGCAGGAATAGGCTCTTCTGATGTTTTACTCTGATAACAGTGACAAAAACAACAAAATAAAAACTGATGTCTTATACCTAACTTGTTTATTTTTCAAGTTATTAGTTTTTGTTTTCCTTGCTTTGAAATGTATTGACATTTACACATATTTCATCTTTCAACTTGTTTATCTTTCAAGTTATTAGTTTTTGTTTTCCTTGCTTTGAAATTTATTGATATTTGCACATATTTCATCTTTCAACTTGTTTATCTTTCAAGTTATTAGTTTTTGTTTTCCTTGCTTTGAAATTAATTGACATTTGCACATGTATGTTTGTAAATAAGCTTTTTTTAACCAGCTTCTCAATTCATTGTATGTTCAAACAAACTAGCAATGGCAAAAATAATGAACTATGTCTAGAAAAAAGAATCACTGAGGTCAAAAGTTGTTGCCTTACTTTGAAAATGAAAATGAATCAGATTAAATACAGGAATTACAGAACGCAATAATTTTTCTTTAATTAGCGTTAGTCTTCATTTTAAAGAAATTCAAATCAGTACAAAAGATAAAACCATTTTAAAAATTTCACCTGGCTAAAAAAGTTTTAACCAGGAGTTAAAATTAAAACATAACTATTATATATACACCAATAAACACCTTTTCATATTTTTCTTGGGCTGCAGCAAACAGTTTCAGAAGATCAACTCTTCCATTGGAAGGCGTCTGCTGTTTTTCCTATAAAGAAGACTCATTAATTCTTCATGTCATGTACCACAAATTTTTTTAATTACACCAGTTAACTTAAAAGCAATTTAAAAAACATACTCAGTCATAAAGGTTTTTAAGACATTAGCTGTAGTCAGTAACAGCTGTGATAGATACAGTGTGGAACAAAAATATTATATCTATTTTTATTATTGTGTAGCTATATTAGACTGTATAGACACTGAGCGAAGAAGTGAGCTTTAGTCTTCTTGGGAAGATAAATTTCGCAGATGCACATGCTATACTTTACTACTTGTAATGGTTTGCTTTGTTGGATCAATATCTGTTTTCTCATCAATTGCCAAACTTCATATTTTTGTAGGTATAATTGTATAATTTATAAGGGGAAGTTAGATGTTGACTGACTGTCACGGGTTGACAGCTTGAATTAACAATATTTATATACATTGTCCTTCATCTGACAGCTCAGACCCCTGAAAACCTGCTCAAGTTATAGTTTTTCTCTTTGGATGAATAGTTGAACAAAGTGGAACAATGAAGTAAAAAAATAGTTTGAAGTCCCTAACAATAGTATATTCAGTAATGCCCTCAGGAGCACAATGTCCTTACATTTGGAGAGTTGGCAAGAAAAAGATTAGTGTTATATATGCAGAATTACTCATGTTTGTTGTTCATTCATAGTTTTTTTGGCACAAGAAAACTTTTGGATCTTTTAAGACTCTGCAATAGTTCCCATTCATCCTTAGCCCCCAAGCGTTGTGACTTTGTATCTATAGGTCAGGGAGTTATTCCAGATTTTTTTCTCATATCATTTCTTTTATAAGAGTTTTTAATAATTGTTTTCATGGTCACTTGAATATATTATCAGGAAAGGAACTGACTATAGCTTCAATTCTCGGCCTATATATTTGTTTGTATGTGCTTGGCCTTTGGGTTACATAATTATATAATAAGGCAACTGAGGCTTGTGCTGTCAGAACCCGAATTGCATATTGTTTTTGTGTCGTGTCTACGTAGAACTTGCAATAATAATAACTAAACAGTTTGCTAGTGTTTCGGAGACAGAATACCTTAACTGTTGTACTTGGTTTTGCGAGGTTTGGCTTCAGCTCCTCCACAGCAGTACTCAACCTGTTAAAACAAGCATCATCAGAGCTACCTCCTTAATGAGTCAATCGTGACTATCATGATGTGCTAGTATTAACAGATGATATAAAGCAGACGGACCTGTTCAGATTTGTTTATTATTTACCCACAGCCTTACCACCTCACTCCCCCACAGCCAGATCCAAAACCACCAAGCAATGATCATTTACTGTGACTTTTATTTAAGAGAATAAGAAATACAAGAGAAGATTTTGAGGACAAACTCTGTGGGGGTTACTGACAAACCACAAGAAAGCTCAACTGATTTGAAACACACACTTCTGAGGTAAGCCTGTGATGTACCTAGGGAAGACTTCTCTGGACAACAATACCTACTGCATTTATTTAGTAATCATGCTTGAGGTCCGGGTTCGATTCCCAGTGCTGGACCTTCACTCAGGGTCTTAAAATAACTGAGAATATGGTGCTGCATTTGCTTTAACATCTGCGAGCGGTTTAACCTCAAATGCTTAAGTCCTACTGCCTGCTCTCCTTTGACTCCTTGAGTCAAAATCTTAATAATAAAACAAAACAATTGCCACTAAAAAAAAGACAACTAGACAAGGCAAGAAAAAATGATGGTGTTTGGTATATATCTTTTCTTTTTTGAGATTGTTTGCTTCTTAGCCTTAATAAATTACTCACTTGCTACATAATATATCAATAATATGTACATATAAAAGCTAATTAAAGCTCAATCCTTTCTCGAGCTAAGTAATCAGGACAGTGCTTAAATATCCGGTTTCTTTAGTATTAAATGGATGAGGGTCTTTTACTCCCCCTGGACTGGACACTAATCTAACGAAGCCCAATGCAGGTCTTGATTAACAAGTTTCTTTGCAAAATTTGCTTAATTGTTAAAATTATAATAGTTTGTCCCAGCAGATTTTAATAAAAGTTCTAGCCCATTTTATACAATTAAATACACTAAAGAGACAACATTAGTATAATACTGTCAGAATATATGTGAATCCAGTAGTTATTGTAAACTATATGCTAGCAATCTATGAACAGATCTATACTCAATTTTTGAGGAATTATCATATTGTCCAGGCAATTAGATATTGCTGTGACTGACCATGACTATGCATATAGGTGTGGGTAATCTTGTGAAATGTCATCGTGCTGGGGATAGATCATTGTAACTATCGATCTTGAAGGAGGAATTCCTAGTAAGCGCGATTCATCAACTCACATTGATTACACCCCTGCCCTTTGTACACACCGCCCGTCACTGCAACCGATTGAGTGTTAGTATGATAAAATGATAAAACTTACGAAATCATCAGCTGCCCCAGACGTGAACACTCAACCCCATCGTAGAACCAAATACCAAATATGTCTCCTGTTACAAAAATCACAGTCAGCTTTGAGCCAGCTTATCCATTAAATGCAAAAGAACCCTTTTAGTTTAAGGGTGTAAATTCTCCTAACTAGATCCTATACCTCTCATTTAACAAGCTTTGGAGAATTCTTCCTTTCAATATATTCAATAAATCACATTGTATTATTAATTTTCATTTTACTAGTTCAAATATTCTTATTTTGTGTGTTAGGGCTGTAGGTACCATTTTTTGTCGGGAAAAAAGACTTGAGGTGCAAGCTTGAAAAACGATTTATGAATAATATCAACACTAATTTCTAAAACAACCCTCCTCCCCCCTCTAATAAGCTTTAATACAAACATTAAGCTTGAGCTTTCATATTCTTGCACTCCCTTAACTCACTTGCTTTGTTCCTGTACAACAAGAAAGGTTCTTGCAGTTTGAATTCCATTTCTGCAGTGATTGGTTCTGTAAGGTTTTCCATTTTGAGCCGGTTCATGATAAAGAATGACATTCTTGGATGTGTTGACCTAAAATTGTAAATTTTGCATGTTTGGAAATATTTGCATCTAAACTTAACTTAAAATCAATTCTTACATCAAAAGTTCTTGCATAATATTATGATGTAAAAGCCTTGTTGATCTGACAGTTTCAAGTACATCATTATAACAACTAACCCGAGAAAAGAAAATATGACTCAATAAATTTGGCTTACTACATAAAGAATTCTAAACCAACACAAAATGAAGGCCTAAAAGCCTCTAGAGACAGAGCTATTCTGAGAATATAAATACTGACTCACTGTGCTTGTAAATAATAATATTTTCAACATGACTATGACTTGAAATAAAGTCAAATAGACTCGTTTCTTGGTCCAAAACTTGGATTTATTGAATTTTTTTCTCGGGCTAGTTGTTATGGTCATGATGTTTTATGATGTAAAGATACAGCACTAGCTGAACTAACTATGTACAGATAATTTTTGCATTTCTTCAAAAACAGTCCCTCAGGGTATATTAGAGAAGAAGGCTACCAGAATCATTAATTATTTTCATAGTTTACTTAACTTGCCAAGCTTTTTTAACCTGCAATATTATGTTTCAGAATTCTGTTTCTTTACCTGCATAACTATTAAGCAAGCTATAAAATTGACAAACTTATACATACATACTATTATACATACTAGTAATTTACTTGCCTTGAATAGACAAAGAAAGCACCTTCCACTTCTGTTTTTTCCTGAAAAAAGGAGACCTTTGTTAAGATGTGACAGCCAAAAAATAAAGTTTAAAACTGTAGTGTGTTTACAGTTTTTTTTTCTTCTGTATAACAAAAACTTAGTTGAATTGCCCAAAACACTTTAATTAGTGCTCGTCTCTCTAATAAGCCCCCCTTCTAGAGCTTCAAATTTGAAATAAGCCTCCCCTCCCATCATAAAGATGGTGCAACTAAAAGACAAGGCATCCTGTATAAAAAAATACAATTTGTCAATGGTTATTTTTCGATATCTTTTTAAGTTTTTTAAAAGTGCTGATTAGAATGTCAGAGGAACACAAAGCTACTAGTTGCTATAAAACAAGCCATGTTTGGTAACAGTCTTTGGCTAACAACAATTTTTAAATAAGCCCCCCCCCCATCTCTCTTATAAGCCCCCTTCTCTATTAAGGGCCCCTTCTGCAAGGTCCAAAAAAATGCTCCCCCCAGGCTTGTTACAGCATTTAGTATATAATCTGGTATAATTTCATAAATTAAAGCTTTTTAAACCTTTTCAGTCCCAGTCAGTAATATAAACACCTGGTTTTCTTGATACAAAATAGGCCATTAGGTACTGAGAAAATACAACTTGTCAATGGTTATTTATATATTTCCTTGAGGGTGAACATGAACTGGTTTAAAGATTTTCTTCACGCCTGATTGTTGCAGGGTGTATTTAACTTGAAACCCACTTCACATATGGCATAACAGCAAAACCTGTGTGTTCACGTTTGCCGTTAGGCGGTTAAGTTCATTGAGAGAGTTGCTGCATCAAGAACTAATCCGCCAATACCTCGCATCATATCTCCTATGTGGCCTGTTTTATACTTTCATCAGTGTTCCCATTAATGTGCTGCAGTGCGTATTTGATGCAAGAAAATGTGAAAATGATGTGCCACTTTCGCCCTTCTTGTGTCCCTGGGACGCATGAAAAAATCAATAGGCACGTGGTCAAGGGAGATGGAGAGAAGACTGAAAGGAAGACTGTCACACCTTACCCATGGTCCATTGCACACTCAACTTGGATCACATCAGTGCTACCTCATTTCTAGAACTATTCTTCATATTTTGGTAATATAATAAATTTTTGTCATGAATATGCCTGTTTTGTTGTTGCAACACTCCCATTTTTTAGAGAAACAAATTTATTAGATTCTTAGCCTGGGGACTAGACCCCCAAGTTTTGAAAATAATCCTCCACTTTGAGACACTGGGGGTCCCAGGGACCCTGGACTTTCAGAAGTAGTGGGAACACTGTTTCATCCCATATCAAGTAATATTTGTTTATCTTAATTCTTATGATCACAGTAAAATATCTGAACACTGCCTGTGTTAGAATGCATGAGTCAGGAACAAGTGAGCTCAGTATTTTGTTGTTGTAGAATACTTAAATTCCTTTACCTAAATTTTCTTATAAAATTTGGGGATTTCTGTAAAATGCAAAATGAAACCTGTGGTTTGCAACATATTTGTTCAAAAAATAAACACAAGAATGCATTTCTTAAGAAGATGAACTATCTAACTTGACTGTAACTTAGCTAGTTACAAAATGGTGAAGCCCACTAGAAGGTAAAAAACCCAAAAAAACAATAATAATGCCATATGTTTTGTTTAGTTTAAATTAGCTATTTAAGTAACGTTAAATAATTGGGATGAAAACAGGTGACCAGCAAGATATTCTACCATTAATATCAAACTACCTATAAATACTCGATTTACTGTTATCAAATTACTAAAGAAAGATCGCCTTCATGATTGACCAAAAAATATTTGAGGTAGCATTAAAGTTGAAATAACTCAACCAACTTAAAAACACCACCCGCTCAAGAAGTTACTGACAAATAGCTTAAACAAACCTTTCCCTAGTATTCCTATGAGCTACAAATCAAACCAAGATTATGAACACTTTCACTTTGCGCTAGCTAGCTAGGGCAAAGGATTTTGCACAGTCAATTAAACAACAATTTTTAATCACTGTCTATACTACACAACCGATACCAAGTTTCACAGAATGACAATATACAAAGATACAAGCATTTAACTTGTTTTAAACCTGAAGCTTGCATGGAATGATATACTACGAAGATAAATGCAAGCCATGCACTTTTAATCTGAAAGTGAAACGGAATTTTCTTTCACGCTGAGCAATACAAGGAGTTGACAAATTCAAAGACTGACAACTAAACTTACCCATGCTTGAGTATCTGACTTGAATTTATAAAGTGCGACCTGTGATGCATTGTCTACTATATTTAAAACGAACTTGTCACATTTTTTGATCGCTGCAAGATTGATTTTTAGTTCCGGATTTTGAGTTACTCCACTTTCGGCCATTTTGAATATTCACATTGACCGCTGACGCTGCTTAGAGCTTTTGCAGGCTCGTTTCATTTTCAGCCTTTGTTTGGTTTAGAACGATAGAACACTATAAATGGAACACTTTTCCAACCTGTTTCGGTTGAAGCGTTTTCAACCCTTTCAACCAGGGTCAGAGCTGGGTAAAATAGTTCAATGATCAACTAAACCCATCGAAAACGGTTTTTCCCAATAGATATAGAGGGTAGGAGCTTGGAAGAAGGTTACCACTCCCCTCCCCCC
>JAOBAT010071902.1:0-21660 GCA_026413305.1 Hydrozoanthus tunicans | reverse complement strand
TTGCTTTGTGATCGAAGTCGATCATTTGGCTCAATGGCCGCTTTGGTTTGTGACCACAGTGGGTAGTTTGGCTCAATGTCTTCCGAAAAATAAGTGTCAGCTCATCTGGATTGTTCAACCAAGCGGTGGTTTGTGAAGTCAAATTGATGAAGGAAAGGGATTCGGTGGACATATACAGTGCAAGCCGTTCTCGCACGTCAAATTTTCTGCAAACTCCAGAAGTAGCACGCACTTCTCTGATGAGGCTTTGAAAAATTGTTCCTATGATCCTTTTAAAAAATTAGTAAGTTGAAGAAAGAATTAATAAACAACAAAAATTAGCTCCACTGTACCGACTCCAATTAAACACCACGAGGGTTGAGAGTCTTGTTTGTCCATTAAAAATCTCGTTTATCCAGTTTATTGGCAAAACAGGTGCGCGCGCATTGGTTATTTATTCAAAATGGCGCAGATTTGGTATAAACCCCCAAAAATCGAGAATCTTCACGCATATAAACACCACAGGCAGCCCAAGATTAGGGTTGCGTTCTCCTGACGTCAAACGCAACAACTCGAATTTTAAGAATGTTTTGGTATTTGTTAACTTCGTTAAACCGGGGTTGCGTTTATAACGAAGCCCCGGTATAACGAAGTAGTTCCTGATTTCTTCGCCGACAAAATTGCTAGTTCCTGCGGTTCCTTGGCACTTCGTTATACCTAGGGTACGGTTATGATTCATGAAGTGTTTTATACATACCTGTGGGGCATATTCAATAGGGGGCCGCCTGAACTCGAACCAGGACCTTCTTTTTTTCTCTGCTCCCAGCCCCGTGTGAGTTTGTACAATCGCGATGGGTCACGTGTGACATTGACTTCCACCTGAAAAATATCATCATTAGCAAAAAACATAGTTTCTAAAAAGGTCACGAATTCCATATTTGGTATTAGAGCACCAGACTTGGCAAAAATGATAGAAAGAGACGTCAAAACTTCTGTCTCGGCAAACCTTGGTTACCATTGGTTACAGACTGAAATCATTTAGCTACCCAACTTGAAATATATGCATCAAAAAGGACGTTCTTGTGAAACTTATTATAGTTTTGGACTCAAAACTTTGGAGAAATATGTTCACTCATTCAACACACGAACAAGAAGAACGTCTGTGAACTACAATCAAACTTTGCTTGGTTTCAGTAGCAATGGGATTCCGCTGTGTGAAAGGAAAAGATATTGCTATAATGAAGTGCGCAAATAGAATACCCGTACTTTTTAAATTAAATGTGCGTTAATTTATCAAGAAAATTGTATATTGTCTTCGCCAAATATTTTTCTTAACTTCAGATTAGGCAAACTTGATAGGCACTTGCTTTTATGGAAGTGAAAAAGTGCTGCGCTTAAAACACCAAGGAGAACAGGTGCTATTTTAGGGCGCAACAAGAGTGGCCATCCAATCAGAAGGTAGCAAAATTAATGTCCATATAGGGTGCGCGCGCATTCAAATACTGACGAAGTTCGCAAAAAGGTCAACGCGAAGGACAACCCACAATGAACAGTTTCTATAGTAACCCACTGTGAAGTTCTCGAAGACAGCAGGCTCATTCCTGCCTCGGAGGCATGTAATACTTGTACCTCTTTCCATGACTGATCTGGAAAGACAAGTTGTTTCAAGCCGTGCTTATATTACTCAACACCATCCCCAGGATCGATATACTTGCGCAGGACCTGGGAACGACTTTAAGTGATGCAATATCGCGGCCTAAAAGGTAGAAGAAGAAGTACGGGATAGAACAATAACGGCTTGTTACCTACTCCAGTCCAGGCTCCTATTTTTTCATTCTCTGTTTCGCTTCGTAGGACAGAACCCAAGAACACGTGGAAAAGTTGTGTTAGTGTACAATCGTGTAACAGCGACTGAGAAAAAAAACGGCCATGAATCGGAACTGTTTGCTACCTGACTTTTAAGCTTTTGAAGTCGTTTTTCCTTTGCTTCCTTCTCCATTTCTTTTGCTCGAATCTTCGTTTGCTTTTCCTCGACAAACCTCTGATTCTGTTGGTTGAAAAAAAAAAGATAAAGGGCGTATGATATCAAGACCGTTCAAGCTGACGTTTTTCTTTCAAGGTTTGGATAATTCTGAGGGCGATTGTCAGACGGGGCGAGCAGCTGACGGGTTCAGAAAGCTATGCTGGTCAACTCCCGTCTGAGCAAAAGTACTGGCAAGAGAACAGTAACCGCTGATTAAGAAAATATACAAAAGCACATCTAGAAACATTATTGGAGGATAAATTCAATCTATTTATTAAACCTGTGGTAGTTTTGAGGGTTCTGATCTTATCTTTTCAGCCCTCAATACATTTTAGAATATATATTAAAGAGTTACGAAAACGTTGGTAAAGATTATTCTGAAAAGATCCATTAGAAAGAAAATTGAATTCCTCTGTGGTAGTTTACGACGAGCTAGTACCTCCCCCAGGGAGGGCCCCCTTTATATTACCAAAACAGAATGTCAGTAATGGTCCTTTAGCCTGCAAAGCAGTGCCTACGAGACAGCGGTGAGACTGGGGAGAAGGGGACGATGGTAACCAGTCCCCCTACCTCCCTCTTTCTCAAACGCACCGCCGCGCAGCTGGTCCCATGAGCCACTTAGGCCTGGGAATGAATTAACTTTAGGCAAAAGAAAGATAAAAATGGTGTGTGCAAACCAATTTTTTACCCGTTCCTGCAATCTCGCTAAGTCTTCACTTGTAGGTTTCTTTTGCATTTTTTCTTTCATTTCTCTTTCTTCTCGTGCTGCTCGCAAGATGGCCTCCTCTTCAGCCTTCTGACGAGCAAAGTCTTCCACTTGCGCTTTTATTTCCAGCTGCAACCGAATAAACAGAGGACGTTACACGATCGTAATTCTACCAGTGTTAGAACAACTTTGGCACGAAGGCAATGAGTTAAAAAACAGTTTTTACACAAGAAAGGTTATTCTCAAGTGGTCCAATAAAAAATAGTAAAAAACAAGACCCAAGAGGTCAGAAAAATGAACGCAGACACACATTTGTAACCTACTTTTCATTTGCAAGAAAAATCAATAAGGAGTAGAGCCAAAGGGCGGGAAAACTTGGTTGGGAGCGTACATCCGGGGACAAACAGTTCATTTGTGACTTCACTTGAAAGAAGAATTACTAAGTAAAACACAAGAGGCGGGAAAAATTGGGCGCGAGCGTACATCCGGAACCCATTGTTCATTTGTGACTTTATTTGTGATTTTGCGATACACGACTATTCTTAACGTGATGAATCAAAAAACGTTCTGCTTTCTTTTTTTGTGTCATACTACAAGAGGCCTGGGAGTGCCTGTTCATTAAATGCAGTAACTAAAACAGTCGTTTGCCTCGTTGAAAACGTTGTAACGTCCATTTTTCCGTTAGCTCCTGAAACTGCCGACTTCATTAGTTTTATCAAAGGCAGAAAAGGCTCAACTAATTTCGATTTCAATATTTTGTTACGCTCACCCTTCGTTTCTCCTCCTTTTCTTTCTCCTTTGCTTTTTGTAACCTCTCCTGCAGTCTCTTTTCTTCCAGCTTTGCTTTCTCGAGCTCTCTTTGTACCTTCAAGAAAAATTTCAACAGGATTTACACTGAGAATGATGAATGAAATTCCATGACTTTCCCATGACCAAATGCCATTTTCCATGACCCAGAAATATCACAAATCAAAGAATCCATTTTAAGAGAATAAATTGGCGTTACATTTTGCCAAGATGGAAAACAGAACGTTTTAAAAACACTTTTATGGTGTCATCAGTCCCTAGGGATAGTGTTAAAATCATATTAGTAGTTCACATTTTTATATTGTAGATAGAATAGTTTTTTTTATTTAGTGTAAATACGCAATGTGCTGCATATGTATTCTTCAATATACCATCTATCTATCTATTTTTTTATTTACCCTATTACTTGCACTCCGTCACACATGACGATTTTTTGCAACGATAGTCAGCGGAATAATGAAAGTAACAATAATGCAGAAAAAAGTGATAATAATCATGTAGAAGGGAAAAAAATATGAAAAAAATAAAAATCGCAACTTAAACACAAATTACATAAACTATAAAAGTTCAAATTGCAGTATCCGATTTCTCGCGAAAACAACTACTCCAACTACTTCAATTGGCAAACAGTTCAAGTCTCTTATTGTTTTTAGAAAGAAAGACATTTTGTGATAATTAGTTTGCGATTGTGGCACCCTTTTGGCATGGCTGTGCCAAAGCCTAATGGGGCGATGGACTGGCACAAGTCTACCATCAATCTATCTCAGAACAGGCTTCAATTCAACTTCAAAATGCCAATTCACACTGGGAATGATGAATGAAATTCCACGAATTTTCCATGACCTTAGAAACTTTTGCTAAATCCCATGACTTTTTTGGGCCTGGAAAAAGCATTTAGAAATTCCCCGACTGTTCATGACTTTTTATGACCGTGTGAACCCTGCTCGGTGTCAAATTTGTATACCTTCAGATTACATGCTGCAACAGCATCATCAACAGTAAAACTAAATCATTACAGCTGGTAACATTTAAATATCTGTGAGAAAATATGTTCTTAAATACCTTCCACTCGCTAACTTTTGCAAATCTTTCTGCTTTCTCTTTTTCTGCTCGTTCTTCTTTCATTTTTCTACGTTTCTCTTCTTGCTCCGCTTCTTGTTCTGCCTTGGCAACCAAATCCTCTTTGTTCGACTGAAAGAACAAAGATAACCTTAGAAAAACGTCTTCCCACAATCGCACAAGAAACTAGGCGACAAAAACACATATCTCTTTCTTACAGTCGCAAGGAACACTACACTTTACGGGGACCATCTAAAAAATAGTATAGAATACTCGGAAATATATCTAGAAATTAACAATTACACAACTTTCTCCAAAAAATTCCTAATGAATAGTTAGTAAACAGAAAGGAGTGACTTATTTTGTGTACCAGAAAGAAAGATCTATAAATGAGTGAAGGTTATTACACAGAAATTTTGGTTTATATTTCAACCCTTTCAGGCCCAGTTGTATCGGTAAATTTTCCCAACTACAAACCAAAATCAAACAAAACCATATTAGTACACAAAAATTAAATAAATCATGTCACTTTGTCTGCGGCGCAGTAGCCGAGCGGTTAGCACGTTCATCTTGTAGTCCTAGGGTCGTGAGTTCCACCCTCGGCCAGCCCACTGTGTTATGTCCTTGAACAAGACACCTTACCCCACTTATAAAGTGTCTGTTCGAATGAATACCAGTTCTCCTGCGATAGATTAATGAGAGTCAAAGACTCTCACCTGCTTAACGCTACGGAAACCGGAGATAAGCGCCGGCCCTAATGGGCACTTGGCTCGAGAAAGGATTCAACTTAGCTTTTAATTAACGAAATTAAATAGAGCATTGATGCTTCACAAACCACCGACTTGAAACTCAGTTAGAACAAGTACAACAAAGTGCATTTACAACCATTTCACGAATGTAGAAAAACTTTATTAATGGTTATAAACTCACGTTCTTAACCGTTTTCCATTCTGCAATTGCGACTCTCTTCTTCTCCTTCAGCGCCAGATACTCCGTGTACCATTCCTCGTGTTGTCTGACGTCGTTGGCATTTCGTCCTGGAATGGAGGAACTGGCAGCATGCAAGAACGCATCCTTGTTCTAGTGAATAACAAGTCACATTGTAAAATTGCCTTTATTGAATACCCAACAACAAATGAAATGCAAAACAAGGTCGTTCATTCTAGCTATACCTGTCACCACCTGACTGTTAACCAAATCTAACGCGTTAACTTGAAGAGGGTCCTGTACCGTTTGGCAAAAACTACCCTAATATCTGACTTTAGTTTCGCTCTAATTTCACGCTATATTTCTATGCTTGTTTGTTTTATTTTTTCACTGACCACACACACCACAGGATAACATTTCAAATTAAGTCGAAATGATAAACTAAAGAGATTGAATCGAGCGAAAATAGTGCGAACACGAAATGCCGTTAGCCGAGTTTTATGACTGAATTTTTGGTTTATACGACTCTTCGCCTTAAGGTCCGTATTATCAGTGTTTTATATTTTTCTAAATTAGTCAATTGACAGAAACGCTTGAAATACTTGGATTCAATTTTTGCAACATTCCACTCCTGTTAATTTCACTAGACCCTTTTCCTGTTAACTGGCTACACGTAGTTGGCGTTCTGATCTATAAATGTAAAGTGAACAAATCTTGACCTAAATTAGGGTGCCTAAAAGTTCGATCCCTTGAAATTTCAGACCTTTTTAAAACTTTTTAGGGCCCAAACTTTAGAAGCTTAGTGGCACACCACTAACCTCCTAAAGTTTGGGCGTAGAGAGTAACCGCAGTCCAACACGATTGTGGGCTTGCATTCACTGTCTGTATCATTGCGACTAAACTGCAATATAATTTAGTGCAACAAAAATACAGAAAGAAGCTGCGTCAACCATCAAAAGTACGAGGAAAAGAAATAGTTAGCCTTGAAAAACAAACTCGAGACTTAATGAAAAAACCTTAAACACACAGTTTGGCAATTTTAAAACCCTTTTAATGTCTTAACTAACATCTCAAAAACAAAAATAAGCTTTATCAAGACCTTCAAGGACCTGCAGACACCCTGTACGATCACAGTTTGAAGAAGATAGCGGCTTTATGCTTAAACAATGTCTCACGAGCCTAACATAAAAAAAGAGGCAAAGACAATTGCAGAGATAGGTCTGCCAAACTCGTTCTTGTACTGGCAACACTATCTTTGTCGGATCTGAAACCTTTAGATCATTTTCTACAACCTTTAATCAATTTTAATCATTCGCGCGCTAAAATATAGGTCGAGATCTATTTCGATGCAAGCAAACATTATGGCTTTGTAAGCATTTCTCGCTACACGCCCTCGCCGGCAATGTTTTCAACACCCAAATATAAAACTGACAGGCAACTCCGCGTGGCCACACCATTTCTCCAGAATTGCTCGACTGTATAATTTCAATAAGATAAAAAATGACAACAGTATGACAATTCCAGTACCGTTTGACTCTCTTTGAGTTTCACGGTCCACGGATATAAACAGAATTAGAAAGAGACACGACGACGGCTTGCTGACCTTGTGTCTTGATCTAAGCTTCAGAAACTGCTGGTGATCATAGTCGTCCCATCCACCCTGATGCCCTCCAGTCTGGATCAGGAATCTCTGATGAATAACAGATGTTTTTCCTGAATAAACCAGGATCTATTTAACATAATTATAGAACAGCCTAAACCGTGCTCCGTACAGTAATAAAGCACGCGGGGAGTGACGAGGACACAAGAAAAGTGTTGAGAGAAAATGAGACGTAGCCGAGTTTTCTCGTCTGCACCAGTATAGAATAATGTTGAACCAAACATTTAGTAGCAAACCCCAAGGATTGTCGCCCTTTATGTCTTTATTCTTGACAAGTCTGCGGGTGGGATTGCGGGTTTGTGCCGAATGTTTTCTTTATTTTTTCTCATGTTCAACTTTATCTGGCCGTTCAAAACCTTGTTAGAGCTTTTAAAAATAGGGTCGTCTGTAAAACTGATTCCTTTGCAGAAAGGAGGATTGTTAAGACTTAAGATGCTGTTCAATTGCATTTCTCAATCCTATCAGCGACGCGCGGGAATATTGCTTCGCTTAGAACTACAGAAACCGGAGATAAGCGCCGGCCCTATGACCCACTTGGCTCTTGAAAGGATTTAGCTTAGCTTAGCAGGGCAGTCAATTCAGGCTGATGTAACTACAGTACACTCCTGGAAAAACTTGCAAACGAGCCAAACGCTAGTTGCCTCACAGGGGTTTTTATGTCAGTCATTCCCAGTTTCCTTTAAATTACATGAAACTACAGCTTCACCACCTAAATGTTACCTCAAAAGCTGCCACTGCTGGTGGGAGACTGGCGGTCATGTTACTAGCAGCTTTCTTGACATCTGCAGCGACAGTTGCGGTAGCTGGGAGCGTGGACCATGATTCAAACTTTCTCTCAAGTGCAGCAACTTCCTGCTGTATCAACTTCTCTTCTTGCATCAGTTCATCGTAACTAGAAAATGGTGAATCGTATTTAAATGTATTGTTTCTTGTAACAATTGTAAGTCTAAAGTTTCAGATTAGCTACATAAATTTGAATATTAGAAGGGAAGACCAACTTTTGTAGAGTTTTTAACAAAGCAAGTTTGATTGTACTAGTTATCATAATCGTGAAAATCATTATCAGTATCATTATTATCACAAGTAATTAACATCAAAGTCATTGCTATTGTCATTGTTGTTCTTTTTTTAATGTTATTGATATCACTATCATCATCATCATCATCATCATCATTATCGTCATCGATAAAATCATCATCACCATCATCACCATCATCATCATCACCAGCAGCATTATTATCCTTATCATAATCGTCATCATCACAGCTTTTCACCATTATCATCACCACTATCATCATCATCATCACCACCATCATTGCCATCATTATTGTTAGTATTCTCATCATCATTTACAGACAACAATGTGGTCTGGATAGTGATAATTCACATGACCCTTAGATGATGAGCGCACACACTAATCAGCCAACTTCTATACCATTATCACTTAGAAATCAGACAGGATAAAGCAAAAGAAGCAGAAAACAATGCTTTAATGGAAATTTAAATGTTTTTGTAGTTGATATTGAAGGTGAGGCAAGTGTTACAATTGTCCTGGTAACCATAACCTATGTGATAGTTTTGATATTGTGGGATGGTGGTGATGGTGGGATGACTTACAAGTGTGTTTCAATGATCCCAAGAGCCATGTGAGTGGGGGGTTCGCGGGCCCCTTGCTGGTTCAATCAAGCTCAACAAGACAGTCTGCAAGGGGAGAAGCCAGACTAAAGATCCACCCTGGTCCTCAGGTTTGTGGGTTGCAAGTGGGGATATGACCCACCAACTAATAAATCAGCATAATACAGAACCTATGCAGGCACTTTCAAACAACAACAAGGTTAGTGAGAAGTCCTGTCCAGTAGAGCCCATGAGGCGAACTGGTGAGATCCTTTGAGAAGCCAGTGCACCAACTGCAACTCTTCTTCTGGCAACCAAGTCAACAACCAGGATAGGGAACTGTAACATCAGAATCCTATTTGAGACAGCTAAGCTGTTTAACTTGGAAAGAAAGATATACAAGACTAGATGGAATGGAAGTAGACAAACAAAACTAGCGAGTGGAGACACTACTACATCTGCTCTTGACAGGAAGAAGGCTAGCCCCACATACATGGAGTGGTGAAGCAGATGACACCCAAGGCAACACGAGCACTACTGTCCTGGGAACCTGTGTGATCAAGGATCCTCATAGCACGATTGAACTCAAAGGGCAGGAAAGTTACCATTCTGCAGTGTTATGCTCCAACTAACACCACAGAGTTAGAAGATAAAGAGATTTTCCAATGGCAAGTCCAAACCATCATGTACAAAACACCAAAGAGAAATCTGAAGATCATCATTGGAGATCTCCAGGCTTAAATGGTAGCAGACAACAAGGACAAAGAACTGATCATGAGCAGACATGGCAGAGAACAGAAAAACAACGGAAAATTTTCACAGAGTTCTGTACTTTTAACAACCTGGTCATTGGAGGCACCATCTTTTTTCCACAATAAAACCAACAAGACTCTGGGGGCTTGGCCCTAAAGGCAAGACTGAAAAAGAGACCAACCACAACACACTCGGGCAAAATTGAAGAAGCCTGCGTGACCTCAGGGGGAAATACGAAGCGGATACAGCATCAGACAACCTTCTTGTTGTTGCTGTCCTCAGGACTAAGCTGAAAACCGACAACAGCAGGGCAGGAAGAACACCACACAAGTTCATCATGCATAGCCTGAAGGAGAGAGCAAAAACAGAAGAATTCAAGCTTGAACTAAGGAACAAGTTCAGCATGTTTTCTCAGCTGCCAAAGAGAAGAGCAATGGCAAAGACGACACTTTCTTGGGGAAGAAGACAGGGAAACACAAGAAGTGGCAGACAACAGAAAAATGGGCACAGATCACCGACAGAAAATAACTTAAAGACCAGATCAACCAAACATAAGACCAAAAATAGAAACAGGAACTGGAAGCACGCTAAAAGAACCGGGAGGTGAAAAGATGCGAAAGAAACAACAAGAGAATCTTCATTGAGGAGTCGATTCAGAAAGCAGAGAATGCAGTGGAGAAAAACAAACAGGAAAAGAACCATGATGTGAGGTATAAAATGGGCAGAACACCTAAAGAAACACTCAACAGACATTAACCAACCACTTCGTTAGACATCCCACCACCTACTGAACTCCTTTTATAAACACTGGCCCCTTTCCAAGTACAAGGTCAAAGAAGGCCATAAAGTTACTTAACTCCAGCAAAACATCCCACCCTGATAGTGTACCACCTGAAGCACTGAAGGCAGACATCCACACTTCAACTGACATGCAGCACCCACTCCTACACAATATCTGAGAGCAAGAGAGAGTACCAGAAGACTGAAAGGCCACCTCGTGGAGATCCAAAGAAAAGGATCCTGTTATCCTGCATCAACTGGAGAGGAACCACATTGCTGTCATATTGAAGGGACTTAAGACAGCATTTGATAAGATACTTCAGGATGAACAGGTAGGCTTACGGGAAGATACACCACGTTGCCAAAATCAGCATCATCATCGAGCAGTCCGTGCAGTGGCAAACCTCCCTCTGCTCAGCCTTCATTGACTTTCAGAAGAGATTTGACAGTGTCAAGAGAGTTATCATCTGGAGTATGATGCACTATTTTGGTTTTCCACCAAAGTTCACGACAATCATCCAACTACTGTATGAAGATGCCACCTGCCAAATCATCCATGATGGGAAGCTGACAGGACCATTCTCCATACAAACTGGCATTGGTTCGGTCAGTGTGTTGTCACCAACAAACTTCCTCTTAGCAGTTGACTGGGTAATGCGGAAGGGCACAGCAGGCAGGAGAACTGAAATACAGAGGGCCTTCATGAAGCAGCTGAAAGACCTGGACTTTACATTCAAAATCAGCCTTCTCTCCCACAGACAATGAGACATTCAAGAAAAGCTATGCCGTGTTGCAGACTGGCCTCAAAATCAACATCAGGAAAACGCAGGTCATGAAGGTGAACAAATAAAAGCAAGACCCAGTGTGATTACACCAAGAAAACATCAAACAAGTAGACAAGTTTCTTTACCTGTATGGGGCACAGATGTAGACATCAAGAACCGATTCAGCAAAGCACGAAAGGCCTTCACCACCCTACAGCCAATCTACAGATCAACAGCCCTCTTACAACAAAGTCAGGATCATCAACACCAACGTCAAGTCGATCCTACTCAACGGCTCAGAAACTTGACAGGTAACAAAGACCAACACCCATAAAATTCTGATACTTAGGCCGGAAGTCATCTCAAACGAAAAACTATGGGACAAGACCAGAGAAGCCCAAACCAAGTCCAAGACCAAAAAACGAAAGTGGGGATGAATTGGTTGTAAACACACTCCACAAGCCTGTGAATGTCACCAGGCAGGCCCATGACTTGAATCCACAAAGAGGTGGGCTGATCAAAACAGACCTCCATAGCACAAAAGTGTTGATGCTGAGGTGAAGGCCGCTGGAAAGATGTGGAACAAGCTGAAGAGAATCTCCCAGAACCACACCCCTTGGAGGGGTGTTGTTGCAGCCCTTTCTTCTTCATGGAATTCAGAAGTATAGTACTAATGATACTGCTAGGCATTCACAAGTTTTCTATTTGGAGCTATGTGTGAGCTGAGACAGACACTGAAACTTTTGATTCTAAATTTGGTTCTTGTTGGCAGAAATCTTATATGCTCACCCTCTCTGATATGCGTGAGATCATTGCGGAACATGGTTTCAAATACAGACTGAAATGGTTCTCAATATAGGGTTTTTTCAAAAATGAATATGTTTTTTGCTTCAAGGTTCCAGAATTTTGAGAAAGCTTCAAGACTATCCTGAGACTTACACTTTTCTTTGCTGTTCTTTGAAAGCCATCATCGCACCCTCGATTTCTTCCATGGTTTCTTTCAGCTTCTCAACAACTGCAAAATTACATGCAGTTGTAAATAGAAAAATGAGGCAAGACTGTTTGAAGACTGGAAAAACCGGTTTCTAAACCAGTTTGGCCAGACCCAGGTTGAAAAGGGGGTGGAGCAAAACTAGTGCATCATCATAAGGGGCAGGGCTTAACCTGGCTCCGCCTGCTCCCCCTGGTCCTATTTTTATACTACTTATAATGAATAATTCCTTTTCATTCATAAGAAGTATCTCAGTGATCTTTGGGGTAAAACCATTTAAAGATTTTAGATTTGATTTTTGCCAAACAATTCTCCACTTCCTAAGAAAATTGCCTGAATTTGTTTTGGACAACTATTCTTGCCTAGAATCACTAAAAAAGTTAATATCATACTAATGTTGAAACCACTACTAACCTACATTAATTTTTATTTATTTTAATATTTAGTGATACAGCCTACTCTCTTGAACGAAAATGAATAGCTATGACCAGTGGCTTGTCCCTTTTCACATTTGATGTGAAAAAAAAAGGTCGCACAACTCTCAGCAAGTTCAGGGATCAAACTTTGATTGGTTTGTAGCCACAGTTTCTACTGATAGTAGCTAAAATTTTTTGTACATAATTTATAGTCATTACTTACTAAACTTTTTCTCTTCAATTAACTACCACAAGTTATCATTCAAATATTTACATGCAGGTGATGGCTTGACATCCATTAGTTCTCTCTGGAACTTGAGTACATTGGTCCGTATTTTACTCAACTGCAACCTCAGCCTTTGCTCTGAAAACAAAATGGCAACATAGAAATTTATCGAAAACCACAAAAAAATTAAAACTAAAAGGCAATCTAAATCACAATACTCGCTAAAATTGGTAAAATAGGGGTCAAAGGCTAAAAGTTTGATAAGAATATAATTTACTAAAAATGTTAAAATCCATTCAAGCATTTTCAACTAGAGTCATCATTTTTAGACTCCAATGAAGAGCTTTACATGATGCTTACAATTGAAATTGATACTGATACATTCATTCATGACACCAGCTTGTTTCTAAAGACTTTGCAAAGATTATGTCATTGTCACTTCTTTTTTTCACCATTTTTGATATGATCAATGGCATATTTCAATTTGTCTAATAATTCATACTAACTTTTGAACACAACAATAAGAATAATCATTATCATAATATGACTATCAATAGTTCATCAACTGGTGTTACGTTGATCTAACAAAGACACGCCACCTAGGCTGTGAAGTGTGAATAAAACCATTAACTTATTACTATTAATTATCCTTATTTTAATTATCAACATTGTTATCATTATTATCAATGTTACATTTTTTAATGTTTGTAACTAGAAACTTACTTTCTCCTTTTCTTTCATTTGCTGCCTTGATGTCCAATTCTTCAAACACACAAAACTCTTTCCTGAACTCACTTCGGCGATTGTAAAATAATGTATTCTTTTCCTTTTCTAAAGCTGACAACCTAAGTTACAAACTTACAATTATTAGATTTCATTAACTCAAAGGATTTTTTTGGCTTGAAGAGATTTTTTTGGGTCTGTGAGTTACACAGGGATTGTTTTGAGTTGCCAAGTTTGGCCGGGGTTTTTTTTGCATTTCGTAATCTGGAGCAGTGCTTACCATAAGTAATATTGATTTAAATGATTTAGGGATTTTTCTTGGGCATGCCAAAAGAGTAGGGATGTTTGGGCATAAAATTTGAACATCGAGCCTCCCCCCTGCCCCCCTCTGTAATAAAAATAGTTGAGTTGGGCCCCTGGGCCTTGAACCACCTCATCTATCTGTCAAAAATATTTGTTAATAATGGAAGACTTTAAACAATCTGACATTGAAAAACATTTTACAATCAAACTGTCTAGAAACTAGTTTCCTTTGTAGCCATTCTTAGTGTCCACTTTGTTGGGGAAGGGCAGGAAGCCAGTCATTAGCAATGCCTGTTTTTTTTTTGCAATTTCTGTCTCTATAACTATAAGTCCCAAATTCTCGACACACTCGGAATGGTGACATTTGTTGAAAACATACAGTAAATTGTTGTGTTTTGCATTGTGTCATTAGCCTTTAAGAAGAGTTTGTCTTAAACCTTTATTTTGGAAGTGAAAAATTATATTTATGGACGAGTTCGAATGCTCAAATTATCTGTTTGAGAGTAAACAATCCGCCTCAAAATGAGGAAGTGGTTAAGGAATGGGACACATTCTTTCTCAAACTCATGTACAGTGGATATTCATTCATCTGACATCACGACGTATATTAATATTATTTTTTGTAGCATATTAACGTTAACACATACATGTATACAGTACGACAAGTTTGTGGTTGTATTTGCATGTCGAAATCTTGTAGTAAAGCATTGCGTTTCCACTCATAAAATAAGCTAAAAACGGCACACTAACTTTTGTTCGAACTGATCATGTTTTTCAAAGAACTCCGACTTCTTCTTTTGTGTTGTCATGGGGCCCCTGTAGTCTGTTTCGGGATTTCGTCGACCAACAGAAGGTTTTCTTTGGCGAGGTTCTTTCCCTGCTCCCTCCCTTAGGCTCATGGTTTATCTCTCTGTCCACCAATGAGTAAAGTATTCATTTCAGCAACAGGTTTAGGTTAAACCTTTACGCTAAACTCGCGTATCAAATAAATCGAGTCCAAGTCAAACCGTCCGCCATTTTTCCAAAACAAACCCCGCTGTAACATTTAACTGCTGGCTCAGACCTGCGCCTGCACAAGACGAGGCTTTAGGTCAGCAGCTTTCCCATCAGAAAGAAAAAGAGGGAAAGACTTCGGCAAAATGGTGAGTTGAAAGATCAAACTTTATAAACTTTAGTTTTCACTTTTAAGATGCTGTGATGCTCAATTCAAGCACCATGATATGATTTGGAGTTACAGGCCTTCAATAGGTGTAACTGATTATTTGAAACTGTTCGAAAAATTTTCTTTTGTATCACAAATTTGGAGAGAAGTTCAGGAATGCCATGTGCTGAGTCATTTTGTTTTAAATTCTGTTTTACTCGACACTCTTAAATCTACTAGTTATTGCCTTTCTAAGACATACTTTTAAATGTTTCATCGTGAATCAAATAAAGTGTTTAAGGTGTTTCACCAAAGAACAAGCTGCTATTCATTCGGTCTTTATATAATTGATGTGTTTGTTGTTACTATGTCAGTGTCACTGTCGTGCGTTTGAATGTTTCAAGGACCAAAACGACTCTGTAAACCAGAGGGTGTGATACGGAATACAACATCATTTTCAATTTTCTTAACAACTATTGTGACTTAAGACTCAAAACCCTTTCAAAACTAGTTACCCAGATTGGAAGAGGTTGTCAAACTTCACTGACAGCAAAATTTGTAAAAAATCTAAAGGTGAAGCAAAGTCATTCACTCATATCTTGATCTTGATAACGTCCAGGGCCAAATTGTTCTTTGGATGGCTGTTATGTGTCTGATGCACTCTTAATTTAACTACGCATAATTTAGCAACAGTAAGTAGTTGACAGGGCTCAAACCTAGCATTTTAATTCACCAGCAAAGTTTTGATAGTGGGATTTCTTTTTTTTAATAAAAGGAAAATCACTAGCTACTTTCTATGCAGCTATTTTCCCCTTAAGGACTAAATTAATGTAATGGTCTAGCACCTAAAAAGTAAAAATTAATGTAAATAAACTGTGTTACAAACTGTTAATTTCAAAATTCTCCAGCAGCATTAATTTTACTTTTGTTTAAAATCAATATTCTGTTGGAGAAATAGTAACTCGCAAATATTTGCTTTAGAATATTTTTTGGTCTTAAAACTTTTAAAAACCACTCACATTTTGCAAGTTTGTGAGTGTAAGTTTTGAGCCCTGAAATTTTGAGTGATAATCATAATTGAATGTTTGAACATTCTGGTAATCTGTGAGACCCTTGTGGGACAAGAAAAATCTCATGATTTAAGTTCACCATGTTGTTTTTAAGGTCAAACTGATACTTGCTTCTTGATTTATTTCAGTTTCGAAATCAGTATGATAATGACGTCACGATCTGGAGTCCTCAAGTAAGTTCAATCTTGTTCTTTGAATTAATTGTACAATAATATTGTTTCACCTTAAGTCATGTTGGTAAATTCTCAGGTCAACTAAGATGGTCTTTTTTATAGAAATATCAGTTTCTGGGAAATATATTTTTACCTGTAACAGTTTACTTTATACTAATATTTAGGCTTTCATGTGGACAAAACATGATAAAAAAGATAAAGTCTATGAAAAAGTTTTACTGTTTTCACGTGTTGAAATTTATAAAAATAAATATACATTTTCAGTTCGCCTTCTCTTGTGCAAGGCTTCGTTCTTCAAACTTCTTTCTGATGAAGCCTCCACAAGAGAAGGCAAAATGCAAATGTAAATTTTAATGCATGAAAACCATAAAACTTTTTTATAGATTTTATCTAGTTTTTTATCAACAGTTTACCTTGTTTATACAGTTTTCAGTTTCTCATTACAAATGACTTATTTGGTATGAGTTATATAAGGAGAAGTTTGTTGTTGATGGGTTAAACAACAGTAAACAAGTGTAATGGCCAGGTGGGTTGCAGGTAACCCTATTTTCTCGACTACACCTCGCACTGCAGATAACCCCCACACCCCCATATTTCTATGGCTAACAAAAATGAAAGTCAACAGATAACCTGCACCAGCGTATAACTTGCACTGGTGTTAAGGTTTCCACGTCCTTGATAATGTCAACATTATTTTCAATTGTTTTCAGATAGTAGGGTTAGTTTAAGTAATACCAGCCAGGTAGGCCACAAAAAACTTGAACGCTACTTGACCAGATAAAACAAAGTGTAGATACCGTAAAATCTAGCAGAATGTTTTATTCTTGTAGCCAGATCAACTACAGAATCTAACAGATTACCCGCATCGGTAGATTACCCTCACCTTCTCCAATACAAGGCAGAACTAACAGATAGGGTACACTTGTTCTGATTTTACATATTATTGTTCTTATCATTCTGTTTCAGGGTCGAATACATCAAATTGAGTATGCCATGGAGGCTGTAAAACAGGTAATCCTTATTGTTTATGATGATACAACATAAAATTATGTTCAAATTTTTGAAAATGGGGTTAGATCAATAACAAAACTTGCTGAAAGTGTATAGTATATAATCATTCTAAAGAGAACTTTGCCAAGTTATATAATGTCATATTTATTTAATATTGATTAAATTACCATGATTCATAGTTTTGAGTGGGCCTTGCCATCAAGAAAGGGTTATCTACTACCCCCATAAGAAGGTCTTTTGGAATTTGTCTTGCCTTTGCCTTCTGTTAAAGTTAAAAGCTTTCTTAGCAGTGCCAGTACAATTAGATAATAGTTCTTTTTCAATAATTTTGTCAAATCAACCAATTCATAATACTTGAAAGGAGATGGGCTACTGTATGTGTCAGACTGACCCATTAATTTTAGTTAAATCACACTTGAATTACAGAAGTTGACATTTTAGTAAAAAGTTATTTCTCAACTTTGATAACAAGTTTTGGGACAGACACCATGTATTCATATTTAGGAGGGATGTCAGACAAATTAATATCATATAATTTTTTCTGATTTGTAACCTCAAAATACAGACAATCAACAAGTGCTGGAAAATATCACAACAATTTAAATACAAACTATTTGGTGTAGACTGCAAATTTAGCATCCATTGTAATACTTTTATAAGCTGATGATTTTGATAATTTAATCATAGTCTAAATGCTCTTACAATGAGTTACAGCTGACTTTGGTATTAAGGGTCTTAGATCATCCACTATATATGACTCACATTAATATTTATTTAGAGTTGCCCTCAGTTAGTAGTTGATAGACCATGACACCAGAATCACCCTACTCTTTCTTGACAAGTGCTGACAGTAGGTTCTTTAAAGTCTCCATAAAATTTGTAGGAGATTGAGAGACTGGGCTGACAGTTTAATGTCCTTACCTGAAAAGACGCTTCAGGTCTAAACATTCAGAAGTTAGAGCAAAGGCAGCACCATCTCAGTTATTTTTAGACCCTGAGTCAAGGTCTGGCACCAGGAATCAAACCCGGGCCTTGACTAGCACCTCCAATGATATAATATTTAGGAGATTGAGAGACTGGGCTGACAGTTTAATGTCCTTACCCGAAAAAACGTTTCAGGTCTAAACATTTCAGAAGTTAGAGCAAAGGCAGCACCTTCACAGTTATTTTTAGACCTTGAGTGAAGGTCTGGCTTCAGGAATCAAACCTGGCCTTAACTAGCACCTCCAATAATATAATTATTAGGATATTGAGAGACTGGGCTAACAGTTTAATGTCCTTACCCGAAAAAACGCTTTAGGTCTAAACATTTAAGAAGTTAGTGCAAAGTCAGCACCTTCTCAGTTATTTTTAGACCCTGAGTGAAGGTCTGGCACCAGGAATCAAACCCTGGCCTTGACTAGCACCTTACCAACTGGGCTAACCAAATTTTCTTTCTATTTGTATCTGGTAGGGTTCAGCGACTGTAGGACTAAAGTCAAAGACTCATGCTGTGTTAGTTGCATTGAAGGTTAGTAACATTTACATGTTGCAAGATGATACTAAATTTTGGAGCCTACAATTTGAGTTATACAGAAAAATAATAAAGATTGGATGTATATAAAATAGTAGCCTCTTGTGTAAAACTCATGAAAGACAAACCCACAAAACAAAAAAAAACTTCCTTGAAAAGTTCTGTACAAGTTAGAGTCAACTTAATATGATAGCTTTTGAATCAGAGCAGCATTTAAAAAAAATTTCTTTTCATATTTTCCCAAATTATTGTATAACTCATAATTATTGTAATGTCAAAATCTATCATACATTGAGATCGTTTTTATGTTTTCATGACAATTAATAACAACCAGCAAATCTTGTTTTTTCTTTACTTTTCTCTCATCGGGATGGCCGAGTACCATGTTTTCTGGACTATAATCCACATCCCCACGTGTTTCAAAGTCAACAGATAACCAGCATCGGCAAACAACCCCCACCCTTATTCATTCACTTCATCCCATTTTATTGAAAACACTACAGGTGTTTGCTTCTTGAGTTAGAAGGTTTTATTTCACAAAATTTGCGAATTTTCAAAAAGTAAAACTCCAAATATCATAACTAATCAACAAAGCAATTAAAAAGAAAACTGAGACACAGTTTTTGACCTCAACATGTGGTAATCAAATTGCAACCAAAAGCATTGGTATTCGCCTTAACATGCGAGAGAATAAACACTCCGGAAAAAGCGTGTAGTTTTTGAGAAAAACGATTCTTATTTGTTTCTGAATAAGAAACTGTAAAAAATGATTGCAGAAACCAAAATTTTGTTCTTTTACCTTTCAGAATTTGTATAATGTTTTGTTAAAAGCATGGATTGAGTATCTTTACGACTGCAATAAAAAACAGTTCTCAAAAGTCTCCTGTGTATCCTTACACACTTCCAAAGATTATGGGCTGGCAGTAGATTTTTAAAAAAATGCCACTCATGACATCATCAGTTGAAAACTTTAATGTTAATATCTCAAGAACCATAACAAATTTTGACTTAAGTTTTCACCGCTTTTCCTTGTTTAGAAAGGTCTACCCATTGAAGTTATAAATTAAACCTTTCATTCATAAACATTATGCACTTTAAGTCAATAATAATTATTTTTGATTAATAGCGTGCAGCATCAGAGTTGTCAGCCCACCAGAAGAAGATACTGCCCATTGATGACCACATTGCTGTGTCGATAGCTGGACTGACTGCTGATGCAAGGCTTCTAAGGTGAAAAGAACAATAAAGCCAGGCACACAGAAGAGGAAACAGCTAGCCAGTTCTTCTTGAGTGAAGAAAAACATTTTGTGAGAATTTTGCCTCACAAGGCAATGAGACAACTACTTGTTGTTATTGATATTTGTATTGCTGCGACCTTGCAAGGCAAAAATCTCACAAAAAGTGTTTATATACCTGAGGCAGGCAGTCTGGATGGCCGAGTCACTAGCACTCTTGCCTGCCAGCTCTTTGATCCTAGGACCTGGTCAAGTCAGGGATTTGCATGTTGACTAAGAATTGTTGATCTTCTTCTTTCTGACTCTGAGGGTTTTTCTCCAGGATCTTTGGTTTTCCTCCCTAACAGAAATTTTTGATCTTAACACCAAGACCTATGCTAGGGTTCACATGTTAGAAAATGTTCACAATGTTAAGACAAGACAATCTGGTTGAGCTCTCTGTCTGTGAGGCAACAACTGTAACCATTCTTTTCATGTGCACCTGGCTTAAGTCAAGAGTTTCAAGTAGACACAAAAGGTTTCTTTGGATTTTGAAACAACATTCCCAAGTTGACCCTAACATTGAAGAACATAAAATAACCAAGAGAAAATAATTAATGAGATATATAATAAATAAGTCCTTCAATCTCACAAATTTAATGATTGCAAGTTGTGAAATTATATTAAAGTTTTTCTCACTGCCTCCAATCCCTTTTGTTCTCTCAGTTTTAGAAAATGGTTCATGTAACTGTACTCATTTAATAACAAAATTGTTATTTCTGACAAACAAGTTTTTTTGTTTAAATTCTTACTGTATATCTTTTTATTTATTTTACAGCAAATTCATGAGGAATGAATGTTTGAACTCAAAGTATGCATATGATACAAGATTGCCAGTTTCTAGGCTTGTGTCTGCAGTTGGAGACAGTATCCTGCCCTTTGCCAAAATTTTTCTAAGAGCTGACATAATATAGAATCTAGGTTTGCAATAATTACAGTAGTTATAAGTAATTTGTCCCACATAGTATTTTATTACAGAAAATAACAATGTTTGTGAGAAATTAATCGTTTTGTTAGTTGCTTTTTTTCAAAGTTGGAAAAGTTTGCAAGGTTTTTGTATATTTCTATTTCATTTCATACGACAAAACTAAGCTATATTAGCTTTTTACGATGCCTGCAAATCAAGGCCTAATATTACCTAATAATCTTAGAGATATTAGATATGAAAAGTGTGAAATTTTTAAAGTTTTATGAACACCATTGATCTTTTAGCATAGCCTCCTAAAATGACTGTTTGTCCCTAAGTAGAATTTTTTACACTTTAAAAATATTAAAGAAAGTGAGTATGAAATGGAAAATTTTGTTACCCCTGTAGATAAACCTTGCTAAATGAGTAATGACAGTGAAAAATTAATGTCAAAATCTTTTGTGTTTCTCTAGATGTTTTGAAACAGTTAATAATGTTTTCTTTTCTGCAAGTGTGGCGCTGAGGCAAACTTACAGTTTTTTTAAAATTTGCTGCCAATTCATAAACTTGGGCCGATGATCTGTATACCTCGAGATACACTTCATAAGATTTAGATAAATTATTCTAGAAAGTAACTAACTCCTTGAATAACAAAAACAATGTTGAATATGCTGGTGCCAGCTTGCATATTGAAAATGTGACAGTCCATGCGAAAACCGACCTTTTTGAAGAACGAACGCGAACGCGTTCCCCTTTATTTGACAAAAAACGCAGCGAACGAAGCAAAGAGATAACAAACGCGCGTTCGAACGCACGAACGCGTTCGAGGTTAGTTTTGTG